>SKCR01042642.1:0-45812 GCA_019454045.1 Zanthoxylum bungeanum
AGTAATCTCTTTTTTCGCATATTAGTCTCTTTTTGTTTTGTTTTGTCAACAGTTTCAGCAACTGGGCTCGTCTGTTTGGGGAGGACCACAGTCAAAGAGCAAGGTAAATGGACTCTATCAAGTTATGAGAAGAAATAATACAAACAATGTACGGCCTCTCGGTCGGTCGCACTCAGTATGGCCGTATCTGCAACATGCAACAACACAGGAGCCGCAGAACAAGCAGCAACAGAACGGGTCGGGTGTGCGGGCTGTCTTTCTCGGAGCTCCGGGTCCCAAAAGAGAGAGTGCTGGCACAGGCGTTTTCTTTCCTCGCCGAATCGACACACCTACTGAGCCCCGCAAAAATTCAGGTGAATACATTGCTTTGTTTTGATTTCTGTTCAGAGATCTGATCTTTGCTTTTATTTTATTTTATTTATTTATTTATTTTTTGTTTTCCAATTACACAGCTTGTTCGACCCCGGCTTTGAACTTGAATTTGGATGAAAAGCGCGCTCCGTTTCATCCTCGTTTTGGGAGTTCCACGCCAGAAAGTGGTAATACAACTGTACAAGCCGCCCGTTTCAATATTTTGTTTTGATGTTTTTTTGTTTTTTTATTTACCGGGTTTTGGTGTTATTTTTTTATTTTTTATTTTTTATTTTTGGGGTAGATGCTGCAGCTTTATTGAGGTCTCGAAATAGTAATGGGGCTTCATATCGAAAGCGCATTCTTAAGCCGCAGCAAGCAATGAATCACGAGATCCAGTTGCCTCAGGAGTGGACTTATTGATCCGATATATTGTTTTGTTGGAGTTTTTAGAAAAGCAAAAATGCAGTTTGAAGAAGATTAGAAGAAAATTTTAAAAAAAAAAAAAAAAAAAAAAAGGAAAGAAATGGGGGATATTATGATAGTTTGCTATAGGAATAGTATTAGTAGCATATATAGAGTATTATAGTTTTTTAAGAAGAATAAAATGCGATCATAATGTGTGAAGGGTAATTGGGAAAATTAAGAAATGTTTTTTTTTTTAGGATAGATTTAGGGAAAGTGAATGCTGCAGCAGCAGCAGCTTTGTTTTGTTTTTTATCTTGGGCTCAAGAAAAGAGATAGTGGTTGATGGGAGTTCCTCTTTTGTTATTTTGTTGTATTTGGGGGAAAAATAATTGAATGTTTTTGGGAAAAGCACAATTAGTAATGTTACCTTCTTATTAAATGACTCTATAAGCTTGTGTCCATGTTTATTTTTCTGGCTAATATTATTCACTCAATACCCATGCCAACGCATTATTATTGTCAATATTGTCATACTATGCTTGTGTTTTTAGAATTTCCCGTCAATTCCAGTCACTCAGTTGCCATGAAATATTAATTATGCTAGCAAGTTATTACGTTTTGGCATTTTGTAATTTCTCTCTTCCCTTTTACTGGTTTTATGCATGTAATTTTTTTGGGCTTAAAGGTTTCGTTTAACGTGCAGAATTCATACTTTAAAAAAAAAAAAAAAAGGTATTTAGTCATTCTGTTCAATGTATTATTAACAAATTAAGATAATTATTAAGCCTTTCAGCTGTGGAAGATTGTATAATTGTTTCTATTAAAAGTGATTTCCAATTCCAATTACTCGAGGTACACCAACTGGACTATCGGATTCGTGTGCTTCAATTATCCTCTTACACTAAGTTTTCATAATGATATTTTCGTCTATATAATTTTTTATTCTTATAATTTTAAAATTTTAAAATTTTAATTATTATTGTTAAATATTTATTTTTGTTAATTAAATCATTTTTATCTAATTTTGAAACAAATTTACTATATTTAGACATTGTTGGGTTAAATAATTACTCAAAATTAATAAAAAATATCTAACGATAATATTTATATTTTTAAAATTATAGGGATTGAAGTGTAATTATAGCAATATGTATGTGGTTTGTATCATTTTTTCTTTTATTTAATTAAGTCTAGAGAGATATACAATTAAGATAGTTTGGTCAAATATAACATAGATCATTATTGTTCTTATGAATAAAGAAGAGCAAATGGTATTGTTATCTATTAAATTAGCTTAGAGCCTGCATAATATATGAGTTAATTTAGATGATAGTGGTTAAACAAAAATAGAAAAATATTAGGCACAATAATTTTGATTCAAAAACATGTACGATTTTTGGTTGACACGTAATTATTTGTGAAAAGAAAAATATTTTTTATGTTAGCAATAATTTTTCATTTGACAAATGATTATATGTATTAGCTTGCGAACAAACACTTTTTTCAAATGAAAAATCCCATCAAGCCAATTTTATTTTAGTCATGTTCAAATAAGAGTATATATAATAATAATTAAAAAGAAATACACGATAATATATAAAACATAAATTTTAATTTATGTTGCATCCAAAATCTTATATTGGAACACTTGATGATATACATTACTTCGTACTATAATATAATAAATAAAGTAGAAAAAAGATAAATATAATAAATAAAAGATATAAAGAATATTAAATAAATATGCTGACAGGTGATTTTAGTTCCAGGGGCAATTTTGGGATAATGCTCCCGGGACAATCCTCCTCCAACCGTGAATTTGTTTGGTTATGGGGCCAAAAGCAAATTTAGCATAAGATATAAGCAAACACATAATCAACATAGGGTTTACGTGGTTCGGCGGAATAAATCAGCCTAGGTCCACGAGAACAAAGTAGAGCGCCAATTTTATAACCAAACTGAGCTCGGCCGACTTCTTTTCAAGGGTGATCAAATGTTACCGAGCTGTTTGTTTTGTGAATTTTTACAAATAGTACTGTGAGAGAGATTTTTGCTAACCAACCTATATAAATGAGATTACCCTTCCTTTATATACTAAGAGAAACACAACACTATTCTTATATTTCTATGACGTCAGCCACGTGGATTTCCGGCTGATTGACGGCCTCTCTGCCCCAACTGCCTCGCTGAAAGCAAGTCTGCCATCTGACTCCCCATCAAATCACTTTGTTTTATACACTGCCACACTCAACAGTTATGATGACAGCCTGTAAAGATATTTTAGGCGGTGGTACATATTAGGGGGAAATGACCAAACGATCCCGGTCACGCGTCGGGCGTCATGAGAACGGCCCAACATTGTGTCGACTTACTCCAACTACTTCCGAACTAACCCAAAATATCCGAACTCATTCTCTCGATCCAGGAGGAAAGATAGGACAGAACCGGCTACCTGGCTAAAGTGGTCGGTCTTGGCTCTGATGTTGTCGGTCTCTGATATTTGCATCATGTTGTATACTCAGGTCAGTCAAATCCAAGAAGCCGGGTCCGAACACCATGCCTGGTCGAAGAATGGCTGATATCCTCAGAACATTCGTCCTCCCAAAAGGGAGAAATTCCATCTTTACCCTTACCGTACTGTTCAAATACGTTGTCAGAAAAAACATCATCAACAAAATATAATAAAAAAGATATTAAATAAATAAATTTAATTAATAAGATAAAAAAATAAAAAAATAAAAAAATAAATAATAAATAATTATATATATATATATATGATTTTGTAAGGGAAATGATAATATTATAATTTTGAAGGAGGTCTATTCAATACGCAAAAAGAAAGGGTCTTTGACTAGCGAATCAAGGGGCGGCAGCCTCTACAGGTGGCAAGTGTTAAGCTAGACTTCCTGTTTTCCTCTTAAAGCAACTGTGAATTTCTTTTAATTCTGAATCTCTTCTTGGAACTCGTCTAGAATTGAAGAGACGCTAGTTTCACCGTGGCCTTACAGTTCATGGCCACACACAAAGAGCATGCACGCGTTGGCCACCCTGGTTCTTAACCACGTCCATTGCCACGCATCTTTGTTTATCGAATCCACGTGGTGCGCACCATTCTAGTGTTGTTCCCCACGCACTCGCTGCGATTGGGAAACAAAGTGGTTTGTTTATCCATGTCGGATCTGGAGAAAATCAAGCGCATAACTTTATTATTATTATTATTTTTTTTATTTTAATTTTAAATTGTTTTTCAAAATACATTTCATCGGCTCTATTTATTTCTAATATTCTCTAAATATTTTCATTAATTTTTAACCTCAAAATCAACATAAACACATGTTAAAGAATAAAATCATATTTTTTAAAATATCAATTATTTTTATAAAAACAAATTTATTCTAAATACGTATATGCTTAAAATTTGAATCCAAAAAAAATAAATAAATTAGAATCTCACAATGAAGTGACTCATAAATAATTCTAAGTCACTCAAAGATGATCAAATGATTATATAATGGAAGCCAGAACTCCAAGCTTTTATCTAAAGTTTCAAACTCTAATTTTATGTTTCATGTCCAACATGAACATATGTCCAACATGGATTAGTTCATTGTCTACCATTTTGATTTAATCCAATTAAATCAAGACAAATACACTTATTATTACATAATTTTAATTATCAAAATATCATCTAATAATAGACACATTTATGAAATTAAAACAAAGCCTTTGTGTGATTTTGGATTAATCTAATTAATCCAAGTGAGTCAAAGTAAATAATAAATGTTATCCAATAACATTTAATTATTTTAATTGATAATTATAATATCAATTATTATTTATTATCAAACATTATCGGCTACCCAAGTGCTCAACGAGTACACATCATATTGTAGGACTCTCTAAGTTCAGACATATTTGTCATATAAGCATAGCTTATATGTACGCAATTCGGCCCCCTCCCTAATCGCGAAGAACACGAACAATCTTCCCGAACTATACAAGTTGAGGTCATCAAATATGTAACATCCCAAAAAGGGAATGCTACCGGCAGGCAACAAACCCCTTAGCCGCCTTAGCCTAGACTCAAGACCTGGTGCAAACTCAGTTTCTACGTCATGCAACACTAATTATCATCTATGCAATTCAATTATTTCACGCGTTATAAGTGATCACATCATAAGTCTCATATACATAAGAAGAACATTTACACCGTTAGCTTTACACTCCATAAGATCATGTTCAGGATACACATAGACAACGTAACAAAAGAACTCCACAGAAGGTCTACGTTCTATATGAACATAGCCTCTAGGTGACAGACCCAACACCTAGTGACTGCAGCGTAACCCTCGATCCCGCTCTGGTCTCCAAACATGAAGGCTCACCCAAAAGTAGTATCCTGCAAAAAAAACAAAACTGAAAGGTGGGAGAGTGAGTCCAGAGGATCTCAGTGAGTGGAGCTACAAGAAAGAATAAAGAATATAAGTCAGAAAACCAATCAGACTTGTACATTAAACGTTGTATCATGTATAAAAATCTGTACATTATCATTAGTAATAAAACACTAAGTAGGAAACTGTTCTTGGAAGAGTAATGTGGCATCAGTGCCATGTGAAAAACCCGGTCGTATGAGGGCGTTACGTATCGTCCGAACCCTTATATGCCAATCTCAGAGGCAGAAGTGCAAAACCATGACTTTGGGGCGTTACGTCTCGCCGTCCCCCAAAGCATGCCACAACTGTCTCTAATTTGGGGGGTCTAGGGGCGTGATATCTCTCCTTCCGCCTAGCCCATCTGGAGGATCTGAGAGCGTCCCCTCAGTCCTCAGCATGTGCACATACTATCTGTGTCCGTCAATTCCAACTATGTCTGCAGTTACATACTGGGGTGAGGTTGTACCTCATGCCCCGGAAACATGAAATCAAGTTGAAAACTCTTAAATCCTTAAAAACAATTCCAGGAAATATGTTTATGAAAATATTGAAATCTATCGCCCTAAAGCTTTAAAATAAGTTTCAAAATAGACTTTTAAATATAAACGATTTAAACATAAAGTCACTTTAGAAAAACAAATCTCCACTCACAGATGACGCAGATGAGAGCTTCCTAAGAGGCTGGGGACGTACGCGGCTCCTGGCGAGCGTCTATATAAGAAAGAAACATAAGGTTAGAATCTCGAATTAAAAATTACTTTATAGAACTTTCTACTCATAACATCATAAAACGTCCTTAATAAGCCTTATACTCTAATGAAAAGGATCCTAAAGGGCTAAAGGGTTTCACATTTCCAGTCCACAAACTCAAAGTTGAATTCTGGTTCTTACTGTGTTCGAACGAAACTGACCAGTGTGCGTGCGTGCTGCGTTCGACAATGCGTTCGAACGTAATTCCAGAGAGCTCACGTTCGAGTAGCGTTCTATAACGCGTTCGAACGGAACAATTCCAGTGAGCTCACGTTCGTATAGCATTCTTAACGCGTTCGAACGTATTAGGTAAAATGTGTGCGTTCGATCTTGCGTTTGAAGACGCGTTCGAACGCCCAGTGGTCTGCCGAAAACAACCCAGAAAATTGGCTTCCCAAGTACCCTAAAACACACCAAAATGCATTCAATCATCCCCCCATTATCAATGTCCTCCTAAGCATCTCTATTAACTCCTTAATAGACACCATCCTTACTCCAATCAAAACCCACAATTTGGAGAAATCAACCAATTTCCCCAAAACAAAACCATTTAACAATAACAACCATTAAAATCTCATTCCCATTAATCCTACCACACACTTCAACCAATCACAAATCAAAATTCAAAACATCACAAAATGGGTCAAGGAACTTTACCTCAAAGCTCAATCTTCATTCCTCCTTAGACAATAATTGAATTATATCTCTTCTTAGGGGATGAGAAAGGGTAATTTCCTTTGGAGTTTAGGACTAAAATTTGGGGAAAATGAGAATGAAGCTTGGCTCTTCTTCTTCTTCAGGACGTTAGAGGCAGTGGGGGAAAAAGAGAGAATTTTATTTCCTTATTTCCTGTATTTTCTCAACTCTTCTAGAAATAAAAGGGAATAAATAAATAAATAAATAAGAAAAAAAAATTGGGCTTCTTTTCTCCTTTTGTTTATACAAAACCCATAAGCCCACTAAATTCCTATCTACTACTAATAAGCCCACCATCATGATAACCAAGTAGAATCCTTAACTCAAATTAATTAATAACATTAGTTTAATTGGTCCAAAGCTAATTAGATGTTCTATCAGAGAAAAAGGGTTAAGCCTTACGGGATAATTAAACTACTAGGGTTGTTACAAAATATGTTTAACAATCCCTCCATCGTAGGCTATCTGAGTTGTGGTTAGGAATCATAGATTACACCATCAAGTTTCTGAGGCGCACATCTCATGTCGATATGTCCACGATTCTTTACAACTAATCATAACACTATTTCCGATATATGTGATCCACCTTAAGTGATTGGCTTTGATTAAAGTCTTAAAAATCGTGACTTACTCACATGGATACCAAACATTTTATGGTACACATACATGACGATAGATCCTATCTTGATACGCACTTGATTAACGAGTACATCGGTCCACACCCAACGAATATCTAGCGGTAAGACCATGAAATGTCTCTGACATATATGCAATTAAAATGTGGAGGACTCACACAAAATCAATGATATCTTATAGTCAAATGATCATATATGCTATTCGACTTGAGGAGATTCATATTGACGGTAGTGTGTACTTCCAACTATTAGGAATCACCTGTGACTCATTCAATATTCTCTCTAACAAATACCTACATGTCTATACGAGCTTCCATTGCTCATGGTATATTAGGTTAAACCATTGGAACTCCAATTCCAATATACGACATGTGGTAGTCTTTTAGGTTATAGGATTTCAACTGTATTCCAAAACCAATGGCTAAAAATATTTACTTTAAGAATAGTTTATAATAGTAATATTATCTCAATGTCAGAGCACCCAATGTCCAGTATTACTACATGACTATTTTAAGGTCGATGTCATTCTTAGCATATTTATATATCAATCTAATATGCATAATGATATTACTATTAACAAGGTTTGAAATGAAAATGTAATTATTTTATTAATAAATAATAAAATATAATGTACAATATATTATTGGGATTAGCGCTCAAAGTACCAACTCCAACACTGACTCATGGCTCGGTTATCATATCAATCACTTTCTCAGTCCTAACCAGTACTACGATGCCCTAAGGCTGATACTCCATCGTCAAGCTGACCTGAGTTAGTAGTGGTTGACTGTTGGCCAAAAATCTGACTGGCTTTATCATCTCTGCTCTTCTCAATAGGGCCATGGAGGAGAAACTTTGACTTCATGCATTCTAATCCGAAATTCCAGGGGGAATGTTTTGCAAAATCTACAGAAGGCAAGTCACGAGGGAAAATTCCCTCATTAGGACATTAAAACAATAATAAGGCATCAGTGAGACGTAACCCAGCCCCGAGCTGATCTGACAGAGAGAGGCATTGGGGGAAATATTTCAACCCCAAGCCATCTAAGTCACTCGGATGCAAGAGAATAAAACCTTCTTGCGCCATTCGAATAAGGCCATAGGGGATATACTCCGACCCCATGCCAACGAACATAATAAAGCCTCAGTGGGACATATCTGACTCTGAGCCAATAACAAAACATGGATGCAGGGGAATGATTCCACTTTGTGCCATTAAAATAACATGGCATCAGCGGACCGAATGCAGCCCCAAGCCAATAAAAAACCTGGCCATAAGGGAATGATCCCTTCTTGTGCCATTCAATAACATGGCCTCAGCGGAATGAATACAGCCCTGAGCCATTAACAAATCTGGCCACAAAGGGATGATCCCTTATTATGTCATTCAATAACATGGCCTTAGCAGAATGAATGCACCCCCAAGCCAATAACAAACTTGGCCACAAGGGAAAGATCTCTCATTGTGCCATTCAATAACATGGCCTCGACTGAACGAATGCAGCCCTAAGCCATTATAATAATAATCAAGAAAGACCTAGGGGGAAGATTTTCAATCTTCGACCATTTATAAATATTGGTAATGTCGTCCCATACCATGTTCCATAAATCAAAATAAAAATGATAAGTGTAACGGGGTGACGTATCACATACTCCGTACCAACCCAAAAATATTAAGGTAATTGAGGCAGCGGCCCGCCCCGCGTTACCCAAAATAATAATTTTGAATCTTACAATCCAGACGTCCCCGCGAACCGATCTATGGATCGGGGGGCGACCAACGCCATGGGGGAATTTTCCTCTTGCTAGGTGATTACGCCCAAAAAGTACTTGCGGTTATCGCAGTATAGTTGGGGTGTCGATTCCTTAGAGAGATGGTTACGAAGGAACTGAATAACTTAGTACGAACGTTAGCAATAACTTAATTAAAGAAAGTGGTTTAATTGGTAATGTGAAATAAAAACTATTGAAAAATACTTAAGAATTATCAATAGAGAAAGACAACATAGCATCGGGAATCCCTCTTGTATCAAGTTCCTATATTCAGTAGTTGATTCCTTTTATTACTCAATTGAAGGTTTCACTTCCCAAACCAACAATCAGAAGATATTTCAATTCAAAACACATTGAATTCTAAAGTAATCAATGAATTACTTTCTCTATGTTAGAAGCACATTATGTTATCATTATGACCTATCTAACGTCGACAATATACTCACAGACAATACTGTAGCAGAAGATTAACTCATCAAATAAAAATATCAGTTACAACTGGGTTCCCCAATCACACATAGAAAAAACATGATTATTTCTATATGAAAATTAGTAAAACACAATCTCTGGATTATAATAAAAAGATAATAAAGAACAACAAGATACCAATTGTATTAAACAATAAAGATCGTTCAAGAATCAACAATATGAATATAAGAGTTAAATACAATAGTTCATCCATAGCTTTGCCTAGGAGATTAGTTCTCCATAGAAAAGAAAGACATAGCCCGAAGGGATTGGAGAGACATCATGTCTGGCCTGAAGCTTCCTCGTTATTCTCTCTCAAATATGTGATTTGAACTTTTTTTTGTGTATTTCTTTTTCTTCATAAGGTTTTGGACGAGCTTTGGTATATATAGGGAAGTCCTAAAGTCCTTATGCATGTAAAACATGACTGAATTAAGTTTCTGGAAATTTGCGGAGGCGCCGCGGTGTAGAAAAGTGGTGTTGCGGTGCCCAACTCTCAGAAATTCTCTATGAAGCAATGCTGAATGCGCATCACGAGATGGTTACCACTTAGGCATGCAATTAAACTCAAGTAAAACACGAAACAACAAAAATAAATAAATAAATAAAAAGAATAAACTAAAATTTAAAATCTAACTAAAACTAAAATTGAAATAAAATAAGTAAATAAATAATAAATAAATAAAAATAACAAAACGTTAAAGAAGGAATGAAGTTACCGCTTTGTGTTTGACCAAGCAAACCTGCTCCTTTAGATTGTAAACCGTCTCACCGGCAACGGCGCTAAATTTTGATTACTCCCAAGAAGCACTTGCAGTTATCATAGTATAGTTGAGGTGTCGATTCCTCAAAGAGATGGTTACAAGGAACTAATTCACTTAAGCAAAAAAGTTTAGCGATAACTTATTTAAAGAAATGATTGGATTGGCAATTTATGATAAAAACTATAGATAAATTCTTAGGAATATCAGCAGAGAAAAGCAGCAAAGCATCGGGAATTCCTCTTGTATCAAACTTCTATATTCAGTTATTGATTCTTTTCATTACGCAATTTTAGGTTTCATATCTCAAACCAACAATTGGAAGATATTCAATTCTACACCTATTAAATTCTAAGGTAATCAATGTTTATTTTCTCTATGGTAATAGCACACAAAAGTTATCATTACGAGCTAACTAACATCGAAAATATACCCTCAGGTAATACTGCAACAGAAGACCAACACATAAAACAAATTTACCAGTCACAACTGGTTTCACAAATCACAAAGGACTTAATACCTAAGCTATTAAATTATGAAGCTAAATGTCTACGAGTATCTAATTGATTGATTTTTAGTTGGATGGTGATTTTAAACTAAAGACAAGTAATTAAAACAAAATAAAGGTAGATTTTAAGTTTTAAACAATGATATGAAAATATCCAGGGTTGTGAATCCTTCCAATATCTTTTAAAGATGAAGTGATTATCTCATGTTTGTGCAATATATCGGTTTATTAACCTATAACACGAAGTTATGTAAAAGCCTCTTCCGATGGTCAGATGTAAATACCCAAAGTAACCCAATTAACTATATTCCTATATTAATTAAGAAACTTTGAATTCATTAAGATTAAGTTCCAATTATGGCTACCCCTGCCCGACAAATATATTCCTATCATGTAAGGAAATCTACCTAAGAGACATTTATCCCAAGGTGAGATCGTGAGCTATTGAGTCTATGGCTAAAACCTAATATTCATTTTCCAAGTTCATTTTAAGTTTACCAAATCAATCTTATTAATGGCCAGTTAATAAGAAGCATTAAGCTTAAGATTCAATAAATAAACCAATATACTACCCAAAACATAAAATAACCACTTATAAAACGGTGATATTGAAATTCATCACAACCCTAGATAATATTTTTAGTTACAAAACATACCTAAAATTACAAAATGCATAGTTAAACAAAATAACATTATAGAAAATTAAAAAAAGTAAAGAAAATTACAACAATAAAAGAAAGTGCTGGAGCTAGGGGTTTCACTTTTAATACTTCAAATATAGATTACTCCCTTATCAATTAATCATTTCTTGAATTAATTATATTAAAATAGACCATTTAGGCGGTGAATGTCATTTGTCCAAAGTCCAATCGACCATATAGGCGGTAACAAAATCATATAAACCGACCATGTAGGCAGTAACAAGGTTAGCACCTAAATCGACCATATAAGCGGAAACTAAGTCCAATAATGTAAAACCGTCCATATAGGCGGTAAATAATTAATTCAATTTACTTATTTAAATTAAGGGAGTAAATCTAAATTATTATATTAAAAGTTTCACCTCAGACTCCAGCAAAAAGAGATTACCTACTCATGATGTAATTAAAAACACATAAAAATTTATTAAATAAATAAAGAGAAAATACAAGAAAACTTAAATAAACTTGCAAGACACTTTCTTTTAGGTTTTCATGGAGAAATCCACCAAAGAAAGCACGAAAAATTTATAAAGTTTAGCTTGGTATTTATAGGCAAATATAAAGGCTTCCACCAATTTCTCCACCAAACATGGCACCAAACATGGCACCAAATCCTGCACCAAACATACAAGCATGTTTGGTGGAACTTTGACAATTTCCATTTTTTATTTCTTATTTTTGAAAATGACTTTAATAATTACGCATAACACATTGTAATTTTCCCAAAAAAAAAAAAAAGAAATTATACATAACACACTTATGGATTTTTCATCCATTTCGGTAATGAAAACTTCAGAATTCGAAAATCTTATGAGGTTCAAAGTTGTAGATCTTTGAGTCTTGTTTAATCTGGAACTTGAATCACCTCAATCCGATATCGGAATAAGACGTTATGGCCAAAATACGACAATTGCGCAAAGTTGAAATTTTCGAAATTGTATTTCGTTAGAACACCATTTCGAGTTTCCAATCTCCAAAATCAAAATGTCAAGTCCAATTTTTGTCCTTATTTGTTCTATATTTCATCCTGATTGATTTCATTAAGTCCTAATTTTATTTTATCTGTAAAATAAATTAAAAACACATCAAAAGTTCATAAAACGCGAGAAACTGTACAAAATATTAAGTAAAAGGGGCGTTAAATATTGATATATTTTCCGCTCATCACACCCCCAAACCTAACATTTTGCTAGTCCTCGAGCAAAACAATAAAATAAAATGTAATAAACAATTAAAATTAAACTAAGCCACTTTCGTAGGGATCATTGTTACATTTAGCGTATGCAACAAGCCTTTAAACCCCTAGGTGTCCCTAGTAGATGAGTTGTAGTCTCGTGAGGCTTACATTGACGATACCCACAAACGTCAATTTAATGCACACAAAAGTAAAAAGACAAAAAAAAAGAGAATAAACAAGTTAGTGAGTAAATAAGTGAAACTTCTTATCAAAGTTAATAACTGCTTTCTTTCTTTCTAAATTACTAAATAAGTAAATTCTCCGATTATTTTTACCATTCTCCATATACACAACCAAAAAAGTATTAATCAGCTCATTGTGCCCACAATATTCATAAGTGTAGTTGAAAAGAGAGTAATATTTTTGTCCTAAAGTTATATCAGAATTCACACCTTTTTTAGCCATGAAATTTTTTTTTTTTCTGATTTTGTTTTTTACAATATCTTCAATTCATGTAGCGAGCTTTAGGTCAGTGACTCCCAAGCCATTTGGCTTTAGGGCATTAGGTGTTAAGACACCCTTACAGACTTAATTACTCGGATTTCAGATATCTTTTTTTTATAGCATCTTCGATCCATGTAGCGAGCTTTGGGCCATTGACTCCCAAACCAGTTGGTTTTAGGGCACTAGGTGTTAAAACACCCATTCGGACTTAATTACTCGGATCTCAGATGTTTTGTTTTTTTATTTTTTTATAACATCTTCAATCCATGTAGCGTGTTTTGGGCCAGTCACTCCCAAACCAGTTGGTTTTAGGGTACTAGGTGTTAAAAATTTGAACACTTCGGGTATTATGACAAGCCCGATTTAAATCTCTCAAGTGATCAGGAACCAATTAGATTTCTCTCTCTATCACTAGTTTTTAGGCTCTTAGCTCTTTTTACAAATTGTACGATGCGAAAAAATGCTAACCCTTGAATCTGAATCTTCATCGCCTTTATATAGGCTCCTAAATCCGCTATTCTCCTAACCCATGATGTTAACCGTAATCATCCGGCCATCCTTACCCCATGTTTTTTTCCTCAACCACTCAATAAAAAATCATACCGACACCTGCCTCAACTAACCACTGTCAGTAGAAACCCATCACTTCAATATTTTAGCCATTGTAGCACACTTTATTGATGTGACAACCTACGGTTTAAATGCTATGGTATTGTTCCGTCTAGCAGGGTCTCTTTCCAAGGAGAGTCGTTGACCAACTCCTGTCACATTAGCCTTCTATAAGCCCAAACTTCCAAGTAAGGCATACGTCATATGCCTTCAATCACAAAATATCATGTGCTCTCAGCTTCGTTCCTTGAGTCAGCATACCGAGATAGATGATGCTCAGTCAAGCTTTCTCATACCTTCATCAACCAGGTCGGGTCGGTATCATAGACCACCTTGGGTCGGTTTTCACAAACACTCAAATGCTGCCAAATCTAACTCCTCTTTTCTAGGATGGGTCGGTTGTTGGGGTTGGTGCTCAGAGCGCCAATTCCCGGTTGTATTTCTGTTAAATACTTCTGTAAAACATTATTATTATGAATAATATATGCAGTTTCTATAATATAATCTATCTTTCTATATGGTAAAGACGTAATGACCCTAGAATGATTAGTCATGATACAGTTGCAAAAGCGTCGCAACGGACATTGAGTTGTATCATGACGTTGTCATTCTCAGACAGTTCCTGGTCAAGGTTTACACTACTTGGTCAGTATAGTAAACCCGTTGAGACCGGTACATGTCGTATACAGGAATATATGATTCCAATGGTTTCTCAATGAACCAAAAGTCTTGGAGACTAGTATAGACGTGTAGGTGTTTATAGCGGATAAACACTGAATGACTCACCGAAGATTCTTAATGGATGGTACACCAGCGTCAATAAGAATCTTCTTGGGTTGAGTAGCACTTGTGATTCTTAGACTTGAGATGCCATTGTGGGCACATGAGACATCTTCTACACTTAGACGGCAGTCACGTCACCGATCTATTAAGATCAGACCTCCGCTTGTTCGTTGGGTGTAGATAGATCCTCAGGGTGTCCTATGTGTATCAAGATAGGATCCGTCAGTTCTGTGTATCAGAGCATAGGTAGTCTATATGATTAGCAATCAGATAAAACCATGGGCCCGTGGTAAAGTTTAGAAGCTAGTTCTAAACATTCTTTTAGAGATTGCTAATGGAATAGTCGACTGGATAATCCCGATAGAGATTTGACGTTTACATCTATATCTCTGGGATTTATCCGGATACCTGTGATAGAGGAATTATACATTTGCCATGACCTCGACCTGTATGGTTCAGCGAGATTATCCGTGATCGTCATAATCTACGGGTGGATAGATTATGGACATGAAATTAGATTTCGTGACGGATATACCTGAATCTAGAGAGTCTCAATAATGAAACATACTCGTAGAGCACTAGAGCAACATTAATAAATAATATTGATTATTTATAAAGTCGTTTAAAGGTTAAACGCAAGATATGTGCTAAAAGGACTAGATAGTCATTTGCCTAATTATTGTGTATTTACATTTAATACTTGATTAATTTAAATACACATTAATTAATAGTCAAAATGAGTTATTTGACTTATTTCCTAAATGAATATATGTTTTTAATAATTAATGTAAATATTATACATATATTTAATATATTTGTATTTGATTAATTAATTAATTATTTAATTGTTAAATGATTAAATGAATTAAAATATAAATATCTTATGTTAGGATATTTGTAGTAAATTACATTAGTTGCTTTTGTTGACTTAAATAAATATCTAATAAAGTTGTTATTTAGATATTTAGGCAAGTTGACCAAATTAGCTTGAAATGAAAATGAAATTACAAGTCTTATATTTTGTATATGTGAAATTCGGCCAAGGCCTTATTGTTGAAAGTATAAATTGATTTTCATTTCACTTTACACTTAACCTAATACACTTTACCAAATAAACTCCATTGAAGAAAGCTAAGGAAAGCTTGAGAAAAGAAAGACATATCAAAGATAGCTTGGAATTTAGTAAGTTTTTCAAACTTGCTATTAGAGAGGAAATTGTTCCTTAGGTTCTAGGCTTCAACATGTGATGTTCTTAGATTATTTCTTTCTTTATTTCTTTGTGTTTTTGTTGATGGAAGTTTGATAGAAGTGTTGAGCATGTATGGTGAAGGAAGGTTGTGACTATTGTAGTTGTAAACTTTCTTTTAAGGTTTTTTGAAACCATGTTGCTAATATAGAGTTATTGACCCACTCTTAAATGACCTAGATTTGATCTTGAGTTGTTTCATTGTGTTGAGACTTGGATTGGATGGAAGAATGATGATTGAAGTAATTGATTTAATGTATTTGGTCTAATTTGTGGAAATTGAAAAATTAGGGTTCTTAACTAATTCCAAATTTGGTGCTTTTCATATATGTTGTGTATTTGTGTGTGTATATGATGCATATAAAGTTTCATGTTCATTGGATTACATCTTGATGTGTTTTGATGCATGAAATGACAAAATGCACAAACCCCCCTAATGAGTGCATTCGGCTTTGAGGTTAGAATTTGGGGATTTTGGTGCTTTTGGTGTTTTGATGTTATGAACATCATAAGTTCATCTTAGAAATGATTTATAATCATTCAAAATTGATTGGATCAATTTCGGACTAAAACAGACAAAATACCAAGGCAAGGGCATTTCGGTAAATTAACTTAAAATTGTTTTATTGAATTTATTTTCATAATTTGATTATTGGAATATTAAATAAATATGTTTATTTAAATAATCCGAGAAAAAGTTTTGAAATCTGAAAATCTGATTTTCACCGCTTCCGCTGCGTTACCGGATTCACCCCCTAAAAACCCCTACAAAATGGTATCAGAGCGAGTCTGATTCTAGGCCACTTAAAATGATTAGCCTTCATTGAATCAATGTTTAATCATGTTTTCTTGACTTTATGCATGCTAATTAGGATCTAAATTGGTTAGATTTAGGGTGTATGACACTTAGCGGAAAATCCCTAATTATAAGGTTTGAATGTAATTATTGTATTTGATGCATGTTATATGGTCCGTCTTGTCAATACGGTTTATGAATACTTATTTGTGACTACATCCGAGACCGTGCCTCTGCTGTGAGGATGTAGCCGATAAAGATTTATTTATACCGGATGTATATTAGATACTAGGTAAATTCAAGTAAAAGCGGAATTCTGAACGTGCCCTAGCTGTCAGGATTACGTAAGTAACTTGAGTTTATCATTGACGAGTTTAACCTTGGTACGTCTCCTTGTGGGCCTGCCTTCGCAGCGACAACGAGAAACGGCCAGGACCGGATACTTAGGAGTCATTAGTGAATGATTGACAAATGAGTTGTCTACCTGATGATATACGTAGGCGAGACCGTGCTCTGCTGTGAGCCGAAATATATTCACGGGATCCAATTTTCACTATTAGTATTTAATTTAATTATTAAATATTTGTATTCTGTTTTGGGATTACAGTATTGCATGATTTAGTGGGAGGGGCATATTAGATTAAAAATTCCATGATCTAGTTTATGCTTTTGATATTATATGAAACTGCTTTATTTCTGCTAACCGTTTTTCGTGATCTATATGATAGATTGGCGATGGCGGCACAATCCACAAATCAGTTTGCGCGTATGCTTGATGCGAACAAACTGAAAGGCGCTGAGAACTTTGCAGACTGGGAATTGGATTTGAGGATTGTCCTCGATTCCGAGAAGCTGGGTTATGTTCTTGAGGGTCCGTTGCCCCTTGCAGTGGGTGAGGATGCTTCGGAGGAGGAACGCCAAGTTTTTGAAACTTGGAAGGATGATGATTTAAGGGTTAAATCATACATCCTTAGTTCACTTTCTCCGAAACTCAAGCAACAGTACTATGGTATCTTAGATTCTTATAGTATGATGACGCGATTGAGACAATCGTTTGAGAACCAAGAACAAGTGATTGTTCACAAAGTCGCCATGGAACTGTTCCATGCGCGTCTGGATGAGGGGCAGAGTGTCAGCCCACATGTTCTTCAGATGATCGATTTGATCGATCAATTGAGGCAACATAATCTCATCTTGAATGACATTCTCGGTAGGAGTGTCATTCTTGGTTCACTGCCAGCTTCATTTCGCCAGTTCTTGATGTACTTCAACATGCACGGGACTGTCTGTACCTACCAGGAGCTACATAGGATGTTGCTCACGGCAGAAGAGGACCTTAAGAAGGGAGTACCGACTCGCCCTCCTAGAACTACTTCTCTTTCGGCTTCTTCCCAAGGATGGTCCAAGGGAAAGAACAAGAAATGCAAGAAGAAGAAGAAGGCTTTTGGTCCTCAACAACAGGCGAAGATTGCAAAGCCCAAAAGGGCTTCTGAAGACAAATGCCACCACTGCGGCAAAGTTGGGCACTGGAAAAGGAACTGTCCTGATTACATTGCCCAAGTGAGAGGAGAGACAGAGCTTCTACATCAGGTACTTTTATTTTTCCAGTTATTGATTTATCTTTGGCTTGTGAAGCCGTTACATCCAGCTGGATTTTAGATTCTGCTTGTCCCATTCACATTTGCAATTCGTTGCAGGTGCTGAAGGAAAGTCGGAAACTGAAGCCTGGAGAGATGCAGTTGCGGTTCGGGAGTGGAGACTCTTTGGATGCAGTTGCAGTGGGAGTATGCGAGATCTCATTGCCGAATGAGACACTTTTGTTATATGACTGTCATTTTGTACCGGGATGTGTCGCAAATATTATATCACCTTTTGTATTAGATACAGAAGGCTTTTGTATTAATATTAAGAATAGTTCTTTGCATTTATATGATAAAAATAATATTCAGATCCTTTGTTGTCCAAACCAGCATGGTCATTATACATTGCAAACTTCAAAAGATATATTAAATACTGGAGTTAATAAACGTAGTTTACCTGTAATTAATAATACTGAACTTTGGCATATGAGACTTGGTCACATTGGCGTTAAACGCCTTACCCAATTGGTTAGGAATGGTTTGATATCAGATCTTACCATTGAATCCTATCCAGCTTGTGAATCCTGTATTCAGGGTAAGATGACCAAAGCCCCATTTTCTGGTGTTGGACACCGCGCCACTAACTTACTAGAACTCGTACATTCTGATGTATGTGGTCCACTAAGTCAAACTGCTCACAGTGGTTATTCGTACTTCGTTACCTTTACCGATGATTTATCACGGTACGGTTATGTGTATTTGATGCGACATAAATCGGAAACCTTTGAAAAGTTCAAAGAGTTCCGAAATGAAGTAGAAAAACAAACTGGTAAATATATTAAATGCCTTCGATCAGATCGAGGCGGTGAATATATGAGTGGTGATTTCATGGATTACATGAAGGAGAATGGGATTCTCGCTCAATATACTCCTCCAAGTACACCACATCACAATGGTGTATCTGAAAGGAGAAATCAGACTTTATTGGATATGGTCCGATCGATGTTGAGTTTCACAGATTTGCCCTATTACTTATGGGGTTACTCTCTCTTAACAGCCGCACATCTTTTGAATAAGATTCCTTCAAAGGCTGTTCCTACGAAACCGTATCAGATATGGTTCGGTAGGAGACCAAATCTTAATTATATTAAGGTTTGGGGTTGTCCTGCCTATGTCAGGGTGACTCAGTAAGATTAGCTTTCGCCTCGAGGGCAAAAGTTTAGGTTTGTTGGATATCCTTCGAATACGAGGGGATATCTGTTCTATGATATCGAGCATCGAAATGTGTTCGTAGCTCGCTTCGCAAAATTTCTAGAAGTAGAATTTTTGTCAGAAGGTGGTAATCATAGACAGGTTGAGCTTGATGAAGTTCAACCTGAAAACAACGAACCAACGGAGGAACCTGAAGTTCAAGTAGATGAAGGACCTTCAACACACACACTCCGTAGGTCGGAAAGGGTATCTAGACCTCCTGAACGCTTGTATTTGATACAAGAAAAGAGTCTGGATGTTCTCTTAGTTGAAGAGACAGATCTTTTCACCTATAGAGAATCGATGTTGGACATCGACTCCGTGAAATGGCAAAGTGCCATGAAATCCGAGATAGACTCAATGCGTGAAAATCAAGTTTGGGACTTGATTCCGCTTCCCGAAGGAATTGTTCCTATCGGTTGTAAATGGGTTTACAAGAGGAAGCGCGGGCCTGACGGTAAGGTTGAAACTTACAAGGCCCGACTGGTAGCAAAAGGTTACACGCAGCGACCTGGCGTCGACTACGATGAAACTTTTTAGCCGGTAGCAATGCTTAAGTCTATCCGGATTTTGCTTTCTATAGCTGCGTATCATGACTACGAGATTTGGCAAATGGATGCCAAAATGGCTTTTCTAAATGGATTTCTTGATGAAGAAATCTATATGGAACAGCCGGAAGGTTTCACGTCCAGCGAAACCTCGGGTATGGTATGTAAGCTTAAGAAGTCCATTTATGGACTTAAACAAGCTTCACGAAGTTGGAATCCTCGATTCAATGAGATTATTAGATCGTCTGGTTTTCTCAAGAATTCGGAAGAATCCTGTGTGTATCAGAAGGCCAGTGGGAGCATGGTCGTATTTTTAGTCCTATATGTTGATGACATCCTAATCATTGGGAATGATTTAGGTATGTTGCAAAGCGTAAAAGCGTACCTCTGTAAGAATTTCTCCATGAAGGACCTGGGAGAAGCTTCCTATGTTTTAGGGATAAAACTCTATAGAGATAGACAAAGGAGGCTGATTGGGTTATCCCAATCAACGTACGTAGATAAGATCTTGGAACGGTATAGCTTTGGTAACTGTAAGACAGCAAACATACCGTTCAGACATGGGATTCATCTTTCTAAGAAGATGTGTCCACAAACAGAAGATGAGAAGGTTAGAATGTCTAACCAACCTTATGCTTCGTGTTGGGGTAGCATAATGTATGCCGTGTTATGTACGAGGCCTGATATCAGTTTCGCTGTTAGCGTAACCAGTAGATATCAGTCCAATCCAGGTAATGACCATTGGATGGCCATTAAACATATCCTAAAGTATCTTAAAGGTACTAAGGATAAGTTGATCATATATGGAGGAAACGAACTGCAGGTTAATGGGTATACAGACTCCGATTTCCAATCGGATCCCGATGATAGAAATTCTACATCTGGATTTGTCTTTACCCTTAACGGAGGTGCAGTTTGTTGGAAGAGTTCCAAACAGGGATTGACAGCTGATTCCACCACTGAGGCGGAATATATTGCAGCTTCTGAAGCTGCAAAAGAGGCTGTGTGGATAAAAAACTTTATCACAGAATTGGGAGTTGTCCCAAGTATCGAGAATGCGATTCCGTTATACTGTGATAATACTGGAGCCATTGCGCAAGCAAAGGAACCGAGGGCGCATCAGAAGTCGAAGCATGTGGAACGCAAGTACCACATCATTCGAGAGATCGTGTCGCGAGGGGATATTGTCGTGTGCAAGGTACCGAGTGAAGATAATGTAGCAGACCCGCTGACGAAGGCCATACCTCCGAAGCTGTTTGATAAACACGTGGAGTCGATGGGTATTAGATACAATCGATATTGGCACTAGAGCAAGTGAGAGATTTTGTTGGGGTTGGTGCTCAGAGCGCCAATTCCCGGTTGTATTTCTGTTAAATACTTCTGTAAAACATTATTATTATGAATAATATATGCAGTTTCTATAATATAATCTATCTTTCTATATGGTAAAGACGTAATGACCCTAGAATGATTAGTCATGATACAGTTGCAAAAGCGTCGCAACGGACATTGAGAAGTATCATGACGTTGTCATTCTCAGACAGTTCCTGGTCAAGGTTTACACTACTTGGTCAGTATAGTAAACACGTTGAGACCGGTACATGTCGTATACTGGAATATATGATTCCAATGGTTTCTCAATAAACCATTAGTCTTGGAGACTAGTATAGACGTGTAGGTGTTTATAGCGGATAAACACTGAACGACTCACCGAAGATTCTTAATGGATGGTACACCAGCGTCAATAAGAATCTTCTTGGGTTGAGTAGCACTTGTGATTCTTAGACTTGAGATGCCATTGTGGGCACATGAGACATCTTCTACACTTAGACGGCAGTCACGTCACCGATCTATTTAGATCAGACCTCCGCCTGTTCGTTGGGTGTAGATAGATCCTCAGGGTGTCCTATGTGTATCAAGATAGGATCCGTCAGTTCTGTGTATCAGAGCATAGGTAGTCCATATGATTAGCAATCAGATAAAACCATGGGCCCGTGGTAAAGTTTAGAAGCTAGTTCTAAACATTCTTTTAGAGATTGCTAATGGAATAGTCGACAGGATAATCCCGATAGAGATTTGACGTTTACATCTATATCTCTGGGATTTATCCGGATACCTGTGACGGAGGAATTATACATTTGCCATGACCTCGACCTGTATGGTTCAGCGAGATTATCCGTGATCGTCATAATCTACGGGTGGATAGATTATGGACATGAAATTAGATTTCGTGACGGATATACCTGAATCTAGAGAGTCTCAATAATGAAACATACTCGTAGAGCACTAGAGCAACATTAATAAATAATATTGATTATTTATAAAGTCGTTTAAATGTTAAACGCAAGATACGTGCTAAAAGGACTAGATAGTCATTTGCCTAATTATTGTGTATTTACATTTAATACTTGATTAATTTAAATACACATTAATTAATAGTCAAAATGAGTTATTTGACTTATTTCCTAAATGAATATATGTTTTTAATAATTAATGTAAATATTATACATATATTTAATATATTTGTATTTGATTAATTAATTAATTATTTAATTGTTAAATGATTAAATTAATTAAAATATAAATATCTTATGTTAGGATATTTGTAGTAAATGACATTAGTTGCTTTTGTTGACTTAAATAAATATCTAATAAAGTTGTTATTTAGATATTTAGGCAAGTTGACCAAATTAGCTTGAAATGAAAATGAAATTACAAGTCTTATATTTTGTATATGTGAAATTCGGCCAAGGTCTTATTGTTGAAAGTATAAATTGATTTTCATTTCACTTTACACTTAACCTAATACACTTTACTAAATAAACTCCATTGAAGAAAGCTAAGGAAAGCTTGAGAAAAGAAAGACATATCAAAGATAGCTTGGAATTTAGTAAGTTTTTCAAACTTGCTATTAGAGAGGAAATTGTTCCTTAGGTTCTAGGCTTCAACATGTGATGTTCTTAGATTATTTCTTTCTTTATTTCTTTGTGTTTTTGTTGATGGAAGTTTGATAGAAGTGTTGAGCATGTATGGTGAAGGAAGGTTGTGACTATTGTAGTTGTAAACTTTCTTTTAAGGTTTTTTGAAACCATGTTGCTAATATAGAGTTATTGACCCACTCTTAAATGACCTATATTTGATCTTGAGTTGTTTCATTGTTTTGAGACTTGGATTGGATGGAAGAATGATGATTGAAGTAATTGATTTAATGTATTTGGTCTAATTTGTCCAATTTGTGGAAATTGAAAAATTAGGGTTCTTAACTAATTCCAAATTTGGGGATTTTCATATATGTTGTGTATTTGTGTGTGTATATGATGCATATAAAGTTTCATGTTCATTGGATTACATCTTGATGTGTTTTGATGCATGAAATGACAAAATGCACAAACCCCCAATAATGAGTGCATTCGGCTTTGAGGTTAGAATTTGGGGATTTTGGTGCTTTTGGTGTTTTGATGTTATGAACATCATAAGTTCATCTTAGAAATGATTTAGAATCATTCAAAATTGATTGGATCAATTTCGGACTAAAACAGACAAAATACCAAGGCAATGGCATTTCGGTAAATTCACTTAAAATTGTTTTATTGAATTTATTTTCATAATTTGATTATTGGAATATTAAATAAATATGTTTATTTAAATAATTCGAGAAAAAATTTTGAAATCTGAAAATCGGATTTTCACCGCTTCCGCTGCGTTACCGGATTCACCCCCTAAAAACCCCTACATCGGTATCCCAACTTGCTTCATCATTAACAAGCTTTGCTCTCAAGAGAACTCTTCTGTATAATGGGGTCGGGCCCCTTTATCTCACTTCAGCCTCTCTAGGCCATTGACACTTCATCACGCTCTTTTGGCCAACTACAAATCTCATTATATCCATTCTTGGTATTTGAACTTCCTCGAGGTGAAAAACCATCATAAAAAATACTTATAAATAATAAACTAATAAATTAATAAATATTAATTCTTAAAGTGTAAAAATTTACATTCACAGTTATTTGGATCTTGTGCTGAATTTTGATAAATAAAGGGGATGTACATGCATATAACACTCCATGCTCAACTCAAAGACAAGTACTTTTTAAGGATGAAAGAAAAATATTCTACTCTATTCAATTCTAGATCTAGGTTCTCTCTCAGGTTTATGATTCTGCTGAATAATGACAGATATGCGCAGCTGAATTTAAAATTTTTGGTCATCATCCATAACCACAAGATCCTTCTGTTTTGATTATTCTATAGACCTAAACACGTTTATAATATTTTCGTGGCATAAAACTCATAAACATGTACAAGAACATAACTCTAAACATGGTGTATATTAAATGAACTCAAAAATAAAAGTGAAGAGAATAGATTCTACAATAACCAAAAACTCCTTCAGTCCACCCTCCAATCTACGTGCTATCCACGCACCCGAAACATTCCTCAATATTTCAAAATTAGCTACCCAAGTGTGTAGCCTCCAAAGGTGCACAGACCAATGCCAAACGACAATGACAAAATCAATGCCTTGGGTGGATTGGTATCTTGCCTTGGTGCTAGCCTAGGCAAATACCCAAACCTTTCAAACTCAGGGTTCCTCTAGTCAAAATAAACTTCAGGCTCCACCAAAATTATGGCTTGCTCTTAGAACTAGAGCTGCACACTAATAAATCGAAGTTTTAGTGATTTGTGTTGTGTTGATCTTGTAGTATATCTATTTGTGATTTACAATGGGGTTTATATAGTGCTCTCATGCTAAGATGTTGATTTAACTAAGCAATGTGAGATTAAGAGCGATTTAATCTCAGCCATTAGATGTTAACATGATGATATGATATGTAGGTTAAATTGGAAAGTGGATTTAACATTCAGAATTTGGATTCTGAAACAACCTGATTTCAATCAATTGGACCATTGCCCAATTTATTTTCTAATTAAACAAAATATCAGTATCCATATTTAAACATCCATAACCACTAATTAACCTTTTAAATGATTTATTCAATAATCAAACATATTGAAATCATTTATAAACAATTCCCACAGCAATAAAACATGTTGTTATTATTGTATTGTGCACCTTAACCACCGATTTTGGACTTTGTTATGTCGGACCTTTTCAATTCCCCTCAAGTTGGACATGAAATGAATCATGATGATTTAATCGAACATAAATTATCCTCCAATGCTAACTATCATGTGGTCATTCTATTTCGATGACCAAGGTTAACGTCTAGCAACATGCCATGGTCCTCAAATGAGAAGGAAAACTAAATACCCATTTCGGATTTGATTCCCATATGATACGGTCTCTCGCCTCGTTGTATCCACATCAAATGACATAGAGCATGGAAAGTTTCTACCCTTACAGTCAAAGGTATGATATTGATAATATCAAGAATTGTGCTAAACCAAGAATCTCACATGATTTTACTACTGTGGTCACAGTCTTAGCACTAATCTAACATTTCAACCTGAACAATGGGATACGACTCTCACGACTAATAAAATTATCCGAGAGAGCGACGATCCTCTGTTACATCTTCACAACCTTCATGCATTTCAGCAAATGACCTAATCACACCCACTGACCAACTCTTTGAATCAGGGAATGAGAAATATCAAAGTTACATGATCCATGCACAAGACTGTAAAGACCTTAAGTCTAAGGACTAGTCATACAATTGATACATGAGTGTTTTAACAGACACTTGGGATAAACACTCCATTTGAAAACTCACGGGGGTTAGTTTGATGGACATAAACCAATCATGCAGCCAAGTGACACATCAATCGATTGGATCTCTGTTAGTAGCTTATGAGATCAGCTTCCCCACTTAATGATTCTCATAAGGCATGAAAGTCATCCTCTTATTATTCCAAGGGCTTTATTATAAGTGTAAATCATCCAAACAAATTATACGGGACATAAATAATAAATAATATCATTTTATTGATTAATGAAAATATTACATCACTATTATCTTATAAATGCATGTGTATTTAACCCACCCATAAGTTGGGTATATGACATATTCCTAACAACCTCCCATTTTCACTTTAACCAACTAGTATGAATTTGGACCCCATATTCTCGAGTGTGTCTATCATGCTTCAATTGAGTTAGTGCTTTCGTCAAAGAATCCGTGAGATTATCTTACATGAGTATTTTCTATATAATCACTCTTTTTTTTTCTCAATAATCTATTTGATGAGACCGTGGTTTATTTTATTGGGAAATGACACATATTTTTTCATAGTACATTGTGATGTCATTCTTTATCTTATGAAGCATTTTCTATCTCTGTGATGAAATTCTTTATCTAGACTACTTCTTTAGCTGCCTCAAATGCTGTAATATACTCGGCTTCAGTGGTTGAATCTACTGTAATTGATTGCTTTTCCAACTGACAGCTCTCTCATTTAAAGTAAACATATATCATATTTGTGATCTGCTATCATCCCTATCAGTTTAAAATCTCGCATCACATTAACCAACGACTTTCATTTCAGAACAACCTCCATACATCAAGAACATACCCTTAGTTCTTCTCAAATACTTAAAGATTTTTTGACAATTGCCCAATCCTCCTCATTATGCTTAAAGCATAAGTGACATCAGGCCTCGTACATAGCATGGCGTACATGAATGATCATATTTCTGAAACATAAGGGATTTTACTCATACACTTTCTATCTGAAGGAGTATGTGGACATTGCTCCTTAGAAAATTTAATTCTTTGATAAGTAGGTGAACTTCATTTTTTGGAATCTTTCATCTTGAATCTCTTCAAGACATTTTCTATGTATGAGGACAGGGACAACCCAATCAACCTTCTAGATCTATCACGATAGATCTTAATCCCAATGATGTAGGTTGCTTCTCCCAAATCTTTCATGGAGAATGCTAAAATAACCATTGTTTGATGGCTTGCATCATGTGATTGTCATTCTCCATGATCAGTATGTCATCGACATATAACACGAGAAATACTACATCACTCCCACTATTTTTTCTGTAAACAAAGGCTCATCTATATTTTTAATGAAGTCAAATTTCTTGACTATTTTATCATATCTTAAATTCCAACTTTTGGAGGTTTACTTGAGTTCATAAATGGGTCGTTTTAAATTGCATACTTTATTATGATCTTCCTTATATGTAAATCCTTGAGGTTGAGTCATATAGACTTCCTCTATGAGGTTCCCATTTAGGAAAACTATATTGACATCCATTGGCCAAATCTCATAATCAAAGTGTGCAGCCAATACTAGTAAAATTTAAATGGGATTTATCATTGCAACATAAGAGAAGGTTTCCTCACAATCACTTACTTAGATTTTTCTATAACCTTTCGCCACCAACCTAGCCTTATGGGTTTGGATGTCGTATTCTATATCAGCTTTACGTTTGTAAATTCACTTGCAACCTAAGAGTTTTATCTCTTCAGGCGCATCCACCAAGTCCCATACTTAATTATGATACATGGAGTCCATTGGCTTCAAGCCACTTGACTTAGTCAATTTCAATAACTTGATAATGTTCCTCATCAATACAGAAACCATATTTCTAAGGTTCATGTCTTTCCCTACTAAATCTTCTAAGTTTTTGACCTTGTCGGTGTTTCATTGCTGCCATTTTAAGGGGTCTAGGGGGTTGATCTATGTTAGTTTGTTCTTTTTATACCTTATCGAGGTCAAGTCTACTGCCACTGAATTTATTAAGGAGAAATTCCCTCTCTAGAAATTTAGCGTTCCGTTAGACAATGGTTCTTTATTCACTAGGGACCTAGAACATATATGCTCTTCAGTTCAAGACATATCTTACAAACTTACATTTAATTTCCCTTTCATCTAATTTGTTAGCTGTTGTGAGCTTAACATATGCATCACAACCCGAAACTCTTAGATAACTAAGACTAGGTTGTTTACCATACCATAGTTCATATGGTGTTTGACTAACAAACTTGGAATGAACTCGATTTAGTAGTAGAGTTGTAGTTTGTAATGCAAGACCCTAAAACGAAAGAGGAAGATCTGTGTCTGGTATCATAAATACACCATATATAACAATATTTGATTTCTCCTTAAGGAAACACCATTGTATTGTGGAGTTCCTGGAGGAGTCCATTGAGACACAGTGCCATTTTCTTTCAAATAATTTTGAAACTCATCACTCAAGTATTCAGTACTTCAGTCAGACCTTAATTATTTAATACTTTTGCCAAGTTATTTTTCTACTTTAGTCGTCTTTAAATGTCTCAAAGGCTTCTGATTTGTACCATATAAGATACACATACCCGTATCATGAATAATCATGAGAATCCACCTCCATTGGTAACTAACATAGATCCGTATACATCAGAGTGTATGAGTTCAAATGTCTCTGTTCCACGTTTTCCATTACCTTTAAAAGGTAACTTAGTCATTTTACCATGTAAACAAGACTCACAAGTTCTATAAGGTATATATATGAAGGGTTTGAAATACACATCCTTATATAACTTACTCAACCGTGTTTCATTGATATGACCTATGTGATTGTGCCATAGAGTGATTTGTTAAGATTAATTAAATCTATATTGTATATGACATGATGCTTGTAGCATAAGAATCACTCAGATCAGAGATATATTCCTGATTGTGACAACAACTCAATTTGAGCATTTTGGCGAAATTGGCCATATTTAAGTCCTGATTAAATTCGGCCAAAATTGAAGTTTAAAGACTTTTTGAAGACATAGATCTATATGGAGAATTCTGCCTAACTTTGAAATTTTTGTAATTATGCCAAAACTTATATTTTTAGACTTTTTGGTAATTTTTCCTTTAAGGGCATTTTAGTCTTTTTCTTTTTCAGGTTTTCTTTAAGTTGTAATATATTAAGGATTCATTCCTTTGCAAAGACATAATATATGAAACATAATGAAATTTTAGAAAAAAAAAACAAGATTCTTCTTGTTTGGCTATGGTCGAATCTTGTAAGAGAGGGATTTTCCTTATTCAAGTGCAGAACTAACCTATCTAAGCTTTGGCAAGGTTAGTGGTGTCTCCATGCTAGACTTATCTAAGGGTTGACTTCCTTAGTGGCGTCTCACTAAGACTAGCAAATACCATCAAAGATTCAACCTTTGAGTTTATCTAAGGCACTGTTCTTAGGGGGTTTAGGGGCTGTTCTTAAAAGAGATTGTTAGGGTTGGTGCTCGAAGTGCCAATCCGGATTTATTTATGTCTGATTCATGAATACGAATAATTCATTTTTCCATAATATTACTTACTTAATGGTTGCACCTCTTGTTTTTATATACATATTCGATCTAATTACGATTATATTGAAACTAAATCTGATTTAGTAATATATATATATATATTAGACAAAGACCCCAAGATTTAGTGTGCAGTTACAACGTAGTTTGTAATTGATATTGGGAAGTGTCACTATAAGTTGTATATTCTCAAATAAAGTTCATGTTCAAGATTTACTGACACGGGTCGGTTAGTAAAATACACTAAGACCAATACATGTCGTATACCGAGACTTGGACCATGAGTCTTGGGAGACTCGTATAGACGTGTAGGTGTTTATTTGATAAACACTGAACGACTCATCGAAGATTTCCTAATAGATGGTACATCAACGTCAATAAGAATCTTCTCGATTCGAGTAGCATAATGGTCCTTCGACTTGCGATACCATTGTGGATATATGAGACATCATCCACACTTTGATGGCAGTCACATCACCGATCTATTTAGATCAGACCTCCGCCTGCTCATTGGTTGTAGACTGATGCTCATGATATCTTGTGAGTATCAGATAGAATCTGTCAGTCCTGTATATAGGGCATATGTATCATATACACATTTATGATCTAGTAAATCCATGGCCGTGGTATACTTCAGAAGCGAGTTTAGAATGTTATTTAGAGATCGTAAATTTGAAAGTCGAATATATTATACCTTAGGATTTGACATTTATATCTATATCCTCGGTATAATATTGATAGCCTATGACAAATGGATTATACGTATGCAATGACCTCGACTTGCATAGTTTAGCGATATTATCCGTGGTCATCATAATTCATGAGTGGGTGAAATATGGACATGAAATTGGATTTCGTGACATATAAACCTAAACTTAGAGAATCCCACAATATGAAGTGTACTCGTTGAGCACTTGGACAACACGTTATGAATAATACAGATTATTCATAATACTTTACCAGATTAAATGAGTTAATTCGAATCGTTTAAACGGTTAAACAAAAATACATGCATTAAAAGATTTTGATCAATTAATAATTAATATGTATTTTATATTTGATACAAAATTTGATTTGATACATATTAATTAATTGTCAAATGAGATTTTGACACATGTCATTAATATATGTATTTTGTTATTTAGTGAAATAAAAAATACATATATAATAATAATAATAATAATTGTATTAATTAATTATTTAGATATTTAAATATTAAATATTTAGATAATATTATATATGTTAATTATTTTATGGTAACAAATGGCATGACTTTTAAGCTTGGAGTATTCAAATTGAACAAGTAACTTAAAGCTTAATATTTAATTAGATTAAATCAACCAAAATGACCAAAATATCCCAAATTTCATCCAAGCCCTTTTATATAAAGTGAAAAATTTTATAACAAGCCTTGGTCGAAATTCATCTCCATAGAAAGCTACCAAATATTTCTTGAAGAAACTTGTAGAGGAAGTGAATAAATCAATAAGAAAGCTTAAGGAAGTTAGGAGATTTTGAGGTAATCTTCAATATTCTTAATGTTAGAAAGTTTGTTTCTTGTTCTTGAGTATCTAGAATAGTTATAGGGTTTCTTCGTTTCTTAAATTTTGGGGCTTTTTGATTTGGAGGATGGATTTGGAGGCTAGATGCATGTGTGAAGTTAGATTGAACAATATTAGTGTAATATTAGTTCAATTTAGTCATTTAATATTTTTTTTGCAATTCTAGAGTGTTATGACCACTCTTGTAACTCCTAGAATTGTTCTTGAGTTCTTCATTGGTGGTGGCTTTTATTGGTGTAATATTAATATGATTAATGTTGAGAAAATTGGATTCAAAGCATGAGAAATGATATTTTTGGTACCCAGATCAGATCTGAAAATTCTGGAATTTTGGTGATGAAACATATGTTATATAAATATATTGGATGTGTTTTGGGTATTGGAATAATTACCGGAAACTGTTTCGGATTGAAAATATGTAAAAACGGCGAAAAACGGCGTTACCGGGTGAGTTTCAGGCTTACCTGATGTCCGCTGTCCAAACAGTGAATTGATCTCTGTTTGGGCAGCCCATGAACTACCCAAGTAATATTGGGGCTGACCTGGGTAGCCCCCGTGTGTATTGGTTGGTCGGTTCGGATAAAAATACATTTTATGCTATTTTACAGAAAAATATTTTCGTAAAAGTTTCGTGGTGTTTATAAATTATTTATGTAGTTATTTGATATCGAATAAATATTTTTAGGTGAAATATGAATGAATTATTCATATGGGATATGAAATAATTTATTCGGTAAGTTTAAAATTTTTTAAAGTTACGATTTCACCCTAACCGCGCTCTTCCGCTGCGCCTTAAGGAAACCCCAACAAAATTGGTATCAGAGCGAGTCTGATCCTACATTCATTATATTTTTCATTCTTGATATATGATATATAATCCAATTTTGATATTTGCATATGCTTGTAATCTAGATGTTTCTTGATTTTTCGGTTCTAAGCTAACGGGAAAACGTAACCGAGATTTAATGGTTATGTTAAGTTATGTTTTCTCGGGTAGAATTAAATTATTGAGAATTTGATCTAGATTAAATAGCTGTATTTGATGTAGAGTAAAATCCACTTTAGGAATATCCCCGCTTAATAAGGTTTTAAAGTGACTAGTATTAGAAATACTTATTTCTTGGTCTGCCTTGTTAGTAGAGATGCAATTTTTTTCCTGATGTTATAGCTGTATCGTGCTAAAGCTGTGCAATTATGGCTAATGGTAGTTCATTTGCGCCGGTAGAAATTTTATGATAAGAGACAAACTCAAGTGAAAATGGAAATCCTAAACGTGTCAAAGCTGTCAGGACTACATCGGTAGTTTAGATTGTCACTGACAAGTGAAGCCTTGATACGCCTCCTGTGAACGTGACAAAGTTGTCACAACGAGAAGCGATCATGACCAAATCAAAAGTCACAGTGAGTGTGATTGATAATGAGTTGTCTACCTGTGAATATACGTAGGCGAGAACGTGCCAAAGCTGTGAGTCGAAATATATTCACGGAGTCCACTTCCCATTATGGAATTCGATTTAATTATTAAATTCTCATTTTCCATTAGGGATTATGCTATTACGTAAAATAGTGGAAGACACTGCTGGTTAAAAATCTATAACTAAGGCAGTGTGTAATGTTATGAAAATTACCGCTTATGTTTTCCTTATTCTATAGTGTTGATAAAAATACATTTTTATCCATTGCATGCATATTATATATATATATATATATATATATATATATATATATATATATGTTTTCTGACTTCCCTTATGGTTGCAAATTTCTAGAATAGGTTCTAGATTAAGAGTAGGCTTGGATATTGTTAGATTAATCTAAAACATCGGGAGCTATTGTTCCGATTTTCTTGAAAAATCAAGATGGTTAGTGACTTAGTTATTGAGTCACGATAGGTAATCTAAATAGATATCTATTTTAGGATATAATTTTATAGAGAGAATAGTTTATTGTGCAGTAAAATTAACATGAATTAGCTCATATATCGAGATTATTGACTAGCAATAAGAAAATTCCATTCGATGTTTGTTTATCTGATAATGACATTTCTTGGCTTTAATGAACTTTAGAGGTAATGTGTCTGACACAGTTTGCTAATCAATTATTTACAATTGTTGTGAATAGTTGAAGGCAAATTATAAAGTTAAAGAAAAGAGATGCATATATTTGTGTATAGAGAATATCGATTCTCACAATATGAAAACTATAGGTATTGGATACCAGATCTCTTGTCTAGTTATTTAAAATAAAAAATGATTATTTTGATATATGATATCGGAACTTGTGATTCTTTATAAATAATTGTTACATATTTTAATGCGACTAGTAGTGTCATTGATGAAGAGATAAACATTAACAAAAATATTCAGTTAAGTAAATAACTTAGAACAATATTTTATGAGATTTTATCACTTAAGCATTAGATGCTTATTATGTATGGTAAAAGATGGTCTGATACGAGATCACACCACATATTCTTATCCATTTAATGAATATTATATTCGAGAATGTGATTAAATCTCATTTAACAAATAATTTTCATTGAAGCATAAGATTTATTAAACCAATATATTAGATGTATATAGTTTAATGAATTGTAAATTGCATAAGGTAGTTTTCTTTACTTGGTTACTTAGTCAATGAGTTGTCATGACTTAGTTGCATGTTTCTGATGAAACGCGGATATAATATTTTGATTGGTTCAAAGATATTCGATATGATATTTTGAAAACTGTATCTTTAAAAGTCATAGTGAGTCTTTGAATTATTCAAAGATCTTTGATACGATCAAACACATGAATTTATGACAATTAGTTCTAAGATTATTCAATGAATATGATTCTTACTCAATATAATTCTTCTACGATTCCATCTTGATGGAATAGGTTAAGGGGAGTGATCGAATCTTATATGATTTGATTCGTTTGATATTGAGTGTTATCGAATTAGTTTCAATAATCTTGGGGATATTCTCTATTAATACTAGTTCATCATTTTAATTAAGGTTCCATTAGTTTATACAGTTACATATTTGATATGTATAGGTAGAAAGTTAGAATCTTGAAAAGTTTGAGATTTGAATATTTCTTTTGTATAATGGTTATATAATTAAAAGTACTTGTGCCTCGAAGGTACAAGTAAAAGTTTATCATTTATTATATTTAATAAAATATTATATTCTATTTGATAGAATATATTTTCTACGATTCTGAGTAATAAAATTATTTTATCACTTAGTGTGTAACATCGGATGTTGACCATTGTAGAAAAGACTTGACTTATTGAAGTCAATTGTGAGAGTGATAAACTATAAATGGAACTACATAATTAATAAGATGGAAAGACCCTTAGACATCTCCATATAAGTCCAATAGGATGTCAGAATCATTTACGAAGTATTTGATACTTAATGGTTCTGTTGTTTTCTTATCGAAGAAAATTATCCTATAGCTTATAGTGGGAGCGATATTTGATATCAATTTCAAAAGTTAACATTAAACTATAGATCTAAGATTGTTCATAGCTTTTTGCGATCAAGTTTGAACTTGATTATGCTTTCGTTATGAATCGTTCATAAAGTGTAAAAATAGTTTATGCAACAAAAGCAAAGTGAGCTTATTAAAGGTTTGACCTTTGTAGTATGACTGTGAGAAAGGTTATACTCAATAATCTATTGTGAATTTTGAGGAAACTTGTCTCTAGTCGCACTAATTGAACAGTTAAGGATCTGTTGGTTAATATTGATACTAAACTGTGTATTTTAGTTAGGAATGCAAATAGGCGTTTCTTTATGGTTTCTTTGGAGAAGAGATCCATTGGATTTCTTTGTTTGAAGAGCTCCATTGAGGAATGGCCCTGGAGTTTGTATTCTGCTAAGATCATTATTTGGTATATTATCTTATAGAGCCTATCGTAGACTCAGATGAGCTTTCTGGAAATATGTGTTCTCTAATTTTGATATTAGTCAGATTGTCTGATTTTATCAAAGCATAAGAGAATAATATGAGTTAGTAGGGTCAGTGGGAGCGTATAAATTTCTTTCTAGTGTTATATATCCTAACGAAATTATCATTATTAAGGTAATAATGAGATGTTAATGAAGTAAAAGGTTTTACCTAAGTCTTCTTTTCTCCTTGAAAGCAGTGGGAGTAGTCTTTGTTATATTTGATATAAAGTTTTATATATGATATAAAACAAGAGACTTGCGAGATAATCATGTTAGTCGTGCATTAGAAATGATCTAATAAAGGACACATCAAGACTGTCTGTGAGACAGTTAGTATAATTATTGGACAGTTAATGTGTCTCTTATATATAATATTTATCTTTCCTAAAAGATGATTCATTAGTCGAAAGAGAAATTAATTAGAACATCTAATCAATCTTATGTATCATAGGATGATGATATAATAAATAATGTATTATGTGTGATTAAAGATATCAATTTAATCGTAATTGTTACGAGCTATGTTGATACGATGTAGACCATATGATGGGTCTTGAAACATGTTCATTATTATCTTTGAGATATTAATAACGAGTTTCTAATTTATGAAGAATATAGTTAGCAACCATTAGGGTCAGATTAGTTTTGAGTCTAATTATGACGTTATATGGTCTACGTCATATAGAGTTAGAAAAGATGCAGTGGGAGTGTCACATATGATTATACTATTTAGTGGAATTAGTTGTAACTTATTAAGTATTGACTTATGAAGTTGCAAAGTGACCTTATAGATTAGAAGTTTTGATATTTGTGTTGTGCTTGCGGTTGTTTGCATAGTATTTTAGATTTTATCCATACATACATAAACAACTCAGTAGTTGTAGCACAATGTTCATGTCACATCTGAGTCATGTTGATGTAAAACTTAGGTTCTACAAAATATGAATGATGCTAGCTAAGGGAAATACTTGGGTTTGTTAGACAAACTCAATCTGTTATAGCGAACCTACTCGTTATTTCCTACCTCTTGAGTGCTAGGTGAGCTCTTGAGGGCCATGCACATAAGATACATATTGAGATATGTATATGATATCGTGGATTGGCACTAGAGCAAGTGGGAGAAATTGTTAGGGTTTGTGCTTGGAGCGCAAATCCGGATCGTATTTATCTCTGATTCATGAATATGAATAATTCATTTTTCCATAATATTACTTACTTAATGGTTGCACCACTTGTTTTTATATATATATTCGATCTAGTTACGATTAGATTGAAACTAATTCTGATTTAGTGATATGTATATATTAGCTAAAGACCCCAGGATTTACAACGTAGTGCGTAGTTACAACGTAGTTTGTAATTGACATTGGGAAGCATTACTATAAATTGTATATTCTCAAATAAAGTTCATTGTCAAGATTTATTGACAAGGGTCGGTTAGTAAAATCCGCTGAGACCAGTACATGTCGTATATCGAGACTTGGTCTGATGGTTTATCCTAATGAACCATGAGTCTTGGGATACTCATATAGACGTGTATGTATTTATTTAATAAACATTGAACGACTTATCGAAGATTTCCTAATAGAAGGTACACCAACGTCAATAGGAATCTTCTCGAGTCGAGTAGCATAGTGGTCATTCGACTTGCGATACCACTTTGGATATATGAGACATCCTCCACACTTTGATGGCAGTTACGTCACCGATCTATTTAGATCAAACCTCCGCCTGCTTGTTGGGTGTCGACTGATGCTCATGACATCTTGTGAGTATCAGATAGAATTCATCAGTCTTGTGTACCGTGCATATGTATCATGTCCGTATTAACGATCTAGTAAATCCATGGCCGTGATATACTTCGGAAGCGAGTTTCGAATGTTATTTAGAGATCATAAATTTGAAAGTCGACTATATTATACCTTAGGGATTTGACGTTTTTATCTATATCCCCGGTACAATATTGATCGTCTGTGACGGAGGAATTATACGTATGCAATGACCTCGACTTGCATAGTTTAACGAGATTATCCGTGGTCATCATAATTCATGAGTGGGTGAATTATGGACACGAAATTGGATTCTGTGACGGATAAACCTAATCTTAGAGTCCCACAATATGAAGTGTACTCGTTGAGCACTTGGACAACACCTTATGAATAATACAGATTATTCATAATACTTTACCAGATTAAATGAATTAATTCGAATCGTTTAAATGGTTAAACGAAAATACATGCATTATGGATTTTGGTCAATTAATAATTAATATGTATTTGTATTTGATATAAAATTTGATTTGATACATATTAATTAATTTTCAAATCAGATTTTGACATATGTCATTAATATATGTGTTTTGTTATTTAGTGTAAATAAAAATACATATGTAATAATAATTGTATTAATTAATTATTTAGATATTTAAATGTTAAATATTTAGATAATTAAATAATATATATATTACATAATTGTTATTTAATATGTTTCATTATTATTGGTTACAAATAATATTAAACTTTATGGTTGAAGTATTCAATTTGATTTTGTCCACTTTAAACTTAATGTTTAATTAGATTAAATAATATTCATTTGTAATAATTATTATTACATGTGTTAATTATTTTATGGTAACAAATGACATGACTTTTAAGCTTGGAATATTCAAATTGAACAAGTAACTTAAAGCTTAATATTTAATTAGATTAAATCAACCAAAATGACTAAAATACTCCAAATTTCATCCAAGCCCTATTATATAAAGTGAAAAATTTTATTTTCTCTTTCATAACAAGCGTTGGTCGAAATTCATCTCCATAGAAAGCTCCCAAATATTTCTTGAAGAAACTTGTAGAGAAAGTGAAGAAATCAACAAGAAAGCATAAGGAAGTTAGGAGATTTTGAGGTAATCTTCAATATTCTGAAGGTTAGAAAGTTTTTTTCTTGTTCTTGAGTATCTAGAATAGTTCTAGGGTTTCTTCCTTTTTTAAATTTTGGGGCTTTTTGATTTGTAGGATGGATTTGGAGGCTAGATGCTTGTGTGAAGTTAGATTGAACAATATTAGTGTAATATTAATTCAATTTTGTCATTTGGTGATTTGTTGTCATTCTAGAGTGTTATGACCACACTTGTAACTCCTAGAATTGTTCTTGAGTTCTTCATTGGTGGTGGCTTTTATTGGTGTAAATATTAATATGATTAATGTTGAGAAAATTGGATTTAAGACATGAAAAATGATATTTTTGGCACCCAGATCAGATCTGGAAAATTTGAAATTTTGGTGATGAAAACTATGTTATTTAAATGTATTGGATGTGTTTTGGGTATTGGAAAAATTGCTGGAAGTTATTTCGGACTGAAAATATGCGAAAATGGCGAAAAACAGCGTTACCGATTGAGTTTCGGGCTTACCGAGTGTCCGCTATCCAAATAGTAAATTGGTCACTGTTCGGGCAGCCCATGAACTGCCCAAGTAATATTGGAGCTGACTTGGGCAGCCCCCGAGTGTATTGGTTGGTCGGTTTGGACAAAAACGAGTTTTATACTATTTTACGGAAAAATATTTTCGTAAAAGTTTCGTGGTGTTTCTAAATTATTTATGCCATTATTTGATATCAAATAAATATGTTTAGATGAAATATGAATGAATTATTCATATGGGATATGGAATAATTTATTCGGTAAATTTAAAAAATTTTAAAGTTATGATTTCGTCCAAACCGCGCTCTTCCACTGCGCCTTAAGAAAACCCCAACTGGGATTTGTTCCAACAAATCATTGATTCGATGTTCTTAGGACATAAACAAATCGAGAGGGTCTGCTTGTTTCACAACTGAACAAGTCTCTCTTTTTTTGTATCAGTATATTTTAGATGTTGAAAATTCATTGTTAGTTTCTAAGATATAGATATCATTACTTAAAGTACCAACTCCATACTTTATTTTATTAAAAGAAATCAAACATTCACTGCTATCAATGAGGCATGAAAAGCCTTTCTTACATAAAGCATAAATTGAAATGATGTTCTTAACTAAAGAAGATATATAAACACGGTTATCTAAATCTAGAACTAATCCATTTGGCAATATTACTGCATAAGTGCCTACGCATAATATAGCCAGCTTTGCTCCATTTCTTATGCGCAAGTCCACTTCCCCATTTCGGAGTCTTCTACTATTCCATAGGCCCTACACATCATTACAAAAGTGAGTTTCATAAGTCAAACACACAAGTATAAGGTTAATACTTATGCGAAAATAGTTCAATTATACATAACGTACATGAAACATTAGGCTTCTTGTCCTATTGGTCATCTATAGTTTTCTTGGCTTTTAGAGATCTGTAATCTTTCTTTCAATTGCCATTCTTTCCACAAAAAAAAAAAATTTCCCCTTGCCCTTATTTTTCTCCACCTTACTAGTGGGCTTTGGGTGGACTAGAGCTTTAGCCTTACCCTTATTTTTCTTTGGGCCTCGTAGCTTTAGGTCTGTACCCGTCAGTATAACAGAGGTGTTAAGTTTTGGTTTCAAGTCATTCTCTGTTTGCTGTATCAGATTATGCAATCATGTTAAAATAGCTTTTTTATTAGTAGATGAAACTGCATAATAAAGTTAGAGTAGCTTTTTGGTTAGGATTGGAGAATCAAATCTTGAGCTAACTCATGATTCATAATGAACCCAAGATTGACCAATTATTCAATATAGCCAATCATCTTAAGCATATGTTCACTTACAGATCCATCCTTATACCTTGTTTAGAATATGGCACATGATACTTGGAATCTTATGGTATGAATAGAAGTTGCATACAACTCCTTCAAGTGACGGGAGATGAATCGAGCATCCATATCCTCGTGAGTTTTCTGAAGCCCGTCAGACATAGAGACAAGCATTATGCAAATTACTCGCTCATCATTATTGATGTGCTTCTTCCAAGCATCAAATGTAGCTTGGTCATCATCTTGAGCTGGTTCATAGAGGAATGGGCTTTTCAAGGACATAGAAAATCGTTTCTTGTTGCAAGAAAATTTTAAGATTTCTATATCAGTCATTGTAGTTATCCCATTTGAGCTTATGCTCATCAAGGATGAAACGAAGTGATATCTTGTTTGACATTTGAATGTTTGTGTAAAGTTTTAACCCCACATATTATGAGAAAATGTTCAAAGTTATAATTTTATTTTCATTAATGTTTCATAATAATATGTGTTTTAATATTATGAAATTGTTCCTACTCAATTAATTAAAGATTTAATCAAATCGCATATGAATTCATCATGGGCAAGGATCCCATTATCACTGTTTCAAAACTCCGACTAGGGCCGATCATTATAAAATATGATAATTAGGTAGGTCCAATTGTGATCTAAATCATAATTCCTTGATCACTGGGTACAACAGTCAAACATGTCATAGCTTATGCTAATCCTAGTGGACACATAATCTTTGCCACTATGTCATAAGACTACACCTAGGGGTCGCTACGTCTTATAATTCAGAAAGTTCAAACCATGATCAAAGTACGATTTAGGGATAAACTGGTATTGGTCACTCCGGTAAAGCCTAGTCCTACCAATACGGTTTAAGCACTTTAGGTCTATAGTTTACAATGGGAGGAAAACTATTAGACATATATGATTTATTGAGGATTTTAGAAATTTTAAATGAATGAATATCAAATGGATTCCTCCATCAATGATTCCCTAGAATAATGGTGGAGCAAAGTCTCTTATATTACCAAAATCTCTTAGGCTCTTATCGCCTTCGTGATATAAATAATCAACATATCCTTCAAATTAATCCAACACTTCAACAAGCTTTTAAGTAAGCTGGGAGTAAGTGATCATCTAGGTGTCTTCACAGTTTTTCCTTTCGGCCATAGAAATATAATGAGTGAAGGAAGACACCAAACTCAAGACATACCCATTATTAATTAACTTTAGTTTGGAAATTTTTATTAACCCCATTATCCCACCCCACTTATGTCTATTATAATCTCTTTTATTAAAAAACAATTGGTTAAATTTATTAACCCTAAAATGGAATAAATCTCTAAGTTCATCATGAAATAATTAGTTAAAGGATAAGTAATACACTCTTTATTCCTTAGAAAGTCTCTATATACTTACACCATAAAGTTAACATGCTTATTCTAATCAAATATATAATTTCAAGAATATGAGTTTTGTTTTTTTCACAAATTCATGTAAAATATGAATTTAATTTGTTGGAATCATTTTTAGGTATTAAATAACTTTTATTAATATTTAATTATGACATAAAATTTTATTTAATCAAAACTTCATCTTGATTTTTGAATTTTGAGACAAAATTTACATTATTCATGTTTTTTTTTTTGGACAATGCAGACATATGAACTTCAAATGAAATTTCATAATTGAAATCTTAACCAAATCAAGCAACATTTATACCTAAATTAAATTTCAGGATATCATCTTTCCAACAAGCTATGGTACATTCAAATCCGAGTTCATATGAGTGAGAACGAACTAGAAAATATCAATGTGCTGATACCACTATTGAACAACGATAATGTATGTGTAGCATAATTTAAAATTATTTGCCACCATTTATAGCCCTATGATAATTTTCTTTTGATTATTCTGTAGACCTAGACATGTTTCTAATATTTTCAAGGTATAAAACTCATAAACATGCATAAGAACATATATATATATAAACATGATATACATCATATGAACTTCAAATAAAAGTGAAGAGAAGAGAACTTATAATAACCAAAGACACATCTAGTCCACCATCCAATCTACGAGCTATCCAATGTTCCAAAATTTGTCACCTAAGTGTGGCCTCCAAAGGTGCACACACCAAAGTCAAACGACAATGGCAAGATCAATGCCTTGGGTGCACTGGTATCTTGCCTTTGGTACTACCTTGGCAAATACCTAAAACCTTTTAAACTCAGAGTTCCTCTAGTCAAAATAGAATCGAGGCTCCATCAAAATTGTGGCTTGCTCTAAGCACTAGAGCTATAGACTAATAAACCCAAGCTTTAGTGACTTGTGTTGTGTTGATCTTGTTGTATCTCTATTTGTGAAGTACCATTGGGCTTTATATTGTGCTCTTATGCGAAGATGTTATTTTAACTAAGCGATGTGGGAATAAGAGCCACTTAATCTCAGCCATTGGATGTTAACATGATGTTATGATGTGTAGGTTAAATTGTAAAGTGGATTTAACATTCAGAATTGGATGCTGAAACAGCCCGATTTCGGTCGATCGGACCGATTGCCTAATCTATTTTCCAATTTACCAAACTGCCAGTATCCATATTCAAACATCCATAAACCACTAATTAAACTTATAAATAATTTATTCAATAATCAAATATATTGAAATCATTTATAAATAATTCCCCAAGAAATCAAACATGTTGTGTTTATTGTACTGTACCTTAATCATTGATTTCAGACTTTGTTGTGTGTGACCTTTTAGGTTCTCTTCAAGTTGGACATTAAATGAATCGTGATAATTTAATCGAACATAAATTATCCTCTAATGATAACTACCATGTGTTCGTTCTATTTCAATGACCAAGGTTAACGTTTAGAAACATGCCATGACCTCCAAATGAGAAGGAAAGCTAAGTACCCATTCCGTATGTGATTCCTATATGATACGGTCCCTCACCTCATTATATCCCTACTGAATGACCTAGGGCATGGAAATTTTCTACCCTTACGTTCAAAGGTATGATGTTGATAATATTATAAATTGTGCTAAACTATTAATTTCATATGATTATACTATTGTGGCCACAGTCTTAAGCATCGATCAAACGTATTAACCCATGGAGTGGGATATAATTCTCATTACTAATAAAATTATTCAGGAGCATGACGATCCTTTGTTGAATCTTCACAACCTTCATACATTTCAACATCTATGAATCGAGGAATGAGGAATGTCAAAGTCACATGATCCATCCATAAGACCTCAAGTGTAAAGACTAGTCATACAATCGATACATGAGAGTTTTCACGGACACATGAGATAAACACTCTTTGTGAAAACTCTCGAAGGTCAATTCGATGGACAAGAACCAAGCATGCACCATTGTGATACACAAAACAGTTTGATCTCCGCTAGTAGCTTATGAGATTAGCTAACATACTTAAGGGCGGATCATATCAAAATTCTTGTCTCTCTCCCCTTTGTGAATGGCATGATTATTCAAAAAACTATAACTATGAACATTTACGAATAATGATTCATATAATGCGTGGAAGCCAACCTCTTATTATTCCAAGAGCTTTATTATAAGTGTAAATCATCCAAACATATTATATGAGACAAAAATAATAAAGAATATCATTTTATTGATTAATGAAAATATTACATACTCATTATCTTATAAATACTTGTGTATTTAACCCATCCAGAAGTTGGTATAGGGCATATTCCTAATAGATTCTTCAAGAGTAGTGGTTGAGTACCTATATGTTAGGGTTAGTGCTCAGAGCGCCAATCCGGATCGTATTTATCTCCGATTCATGAACACGATCAACACATTTTTCCATAATATTACTTATTTAATGGTAGCACCTCTTGTCTTTTATATACATATTAGATCTAATTATGATTAGATATCTAATTAGGATTAGATTGAAACTAAATCTGATTTAGTGACGTATATATTAGGCAAAGACCCTAGGATTTACAACGTAGTGTGCAGTTACAACGTAGTTTGTAATTGACATTGGGAAACGTCACTATAAGTTCTATATCCTTAAATAAATTTCCTAGTCAAGATTTACTAACACAGGTCGGTTAGTAAAATCTGCTGAGACAAGTACATGTCGTATATCGTGACTTGGTCCGATGGTTTATCCCAATGAACCATGAGTCTCGGCAGACTCGTATAGACATGTAGGTGTTTATTTGATAAACACTAAACGACTCACTGAAGATTTCCTAATAGATGGTACACCAACCTCAATAGGAATCTTCTCGAGTTGAGCGAGCATAGTGGTCCTTCGACTTGAGATACCACAGTGGATATATAAGTTATCCTCCACACTTTGATGGCAGTCACGTCACCGATCTATTTAGATCAGACCTCCGCCTATTCGTTGGGTGTTGACTAATGCTCATGATATCCAGTGCGTATCAAGATAGAATCCATCAGTCCTGTGTACAAGGCATAGGTATCCTACACGTGTTTGTGATCTAGTAAATCCATGGCCGTGGTATAACTTTGGAAATAAGTTTCGAGTGTTATTTAGAGATCGTAAATTTGAAAGTCGACTATATTATACCATAAGGATTTGACGTTATTATCTATATCTCAGGTATAATATGGATAGCCTGTGATAGAAGGATTATACGTATGCAATGACCTCGACTTGCATAGATTAGCGAGATTATCTGTGGTCGTCATAATTCATGAGTGGGTGAATTATGGACACGAAATTGAATTTCATGATGGATAAACTTAAACTTAGAGAGTCCCACAATATGAAGTGTACTCGTTGAGCACTTGGGCAACACTTTATGAATAATACAGATTATTCATAATACTTCACCAGATTAAATGAGTTAATTCGAATCGTTTAAACGGTTAAACGAAAATACATGCATTATGGATTTTGGTCAATTAATAATTAATATGTATTTGTATTTGATATAAAATTTGATTTGATACATATTAATTAATTTTCAAATCAGATTTTGACATATGTCATTAATATATGTGTTTTGTTATTTAGTGTAAATAAAAATACATATGTAATAATAATTGTATTAATTAATTATTTAGATATTTAAATGTTAAATATTTAGATAATTAAATGATATACTTTTTCATAATTGTTATGAAAAATGTTTGATTATTATTGGTTACAAATGGCATGATTTTATTAAGCTTTAAGTGAACAAATTTGATTTGTCAAATTAAAGCTTATTATTAGTTAATTAAATTTATCAAGACAATTGACCAAAATACCCTTGAGAAATTGGTTAAGCTTGCCTTTTAGGTTAGAAAATTTTATTTTCTCCTACACTTGGCTTAGTATGGCCGAAACATATCCTCCAAATACTTTCCAATTTTTGTTTAATGAAACAATGAAGAAAGTGAAGAAAAAATCAAGAAAAAGCTTGAGAAAAGTTGAAGATTAAGAGGTAATCTTTAATATTCTTAAGTTTAGAAAATTAGTTTCTTGTTCATGATTTACTAGAATGGTTCTAGGGTTCACTTACTTCTTAGAAATTGGGGCTTTTTTGATTTGGAAAATGGATTGGAAGGCTTATTGCATGTTGTAGGACACAGAAACTGGACGACACATGCTATTCTAGACTCAGGGCCTAGTTGGGAGTACGGAGTAGCCAACGAAGGACTAAACCGGAGAATGATGGAGTCGCCACCCGGTGTGAACCGGGAAAATGATTTAAGGCCGCACTCACCCCTCGCAAGGGAAGACCTCAAACCGTTGGGTTCAGAATGGTCCCTTACTTATGTCATTTGTAATGATTGGATTTGTGTAATATTAACCTAGTTTACGAGACATGCATTGGTGGAGATTATTCTAAGCACATTACAACTTAAATTCTTGATACAAAAATAATTAATTACATCACGCTTAAAATAAAACAACATTACAACAACATAATCATGCTTCAAATACAAATTTAAGTGAAATGAAATATGTGAGCCTATTAAGTGGTACGGGGCGTTGTATCCCGAGTGCAAACCATATTACCGTCCATTCGGATTCGGATATGGAATTTATGTCCGGGTTTCTATCATTTCAAAGTATCTAATCACACTATTGCGCAGTGCAAACTTGTCCCAGTTGAAAAGGCCCAACAAGTTTATACTTTGCGATAACATGGTCAAATAACTTCAAATAATAAAAGGCCCCAAACATAAAATGGCCCATTAGCATTTTAGAAGCTTTTGGCCTAATTGTCAAAGGACATGAACTTGTCCCTGTTTAAATGGCCCAACAAGTTCACATTTGTTGACAATCAGTCCAACTGAATCCAAATGATAATGTTCCAAAACACAAGCAATACTAAATATTTTCTAA
>SKCR01042643.1:0-57621 GCA_019454045.1 Zanthoxylum bungeanum
CCGATCAATGTAAGTATTCCGCTATCTTCGTTGGTGTATTCACGCATGTTTTCATGTCTTGATTTGATCTTGGGACCTTAGAAATTACCAATAAGCCTTTGTCTACACTCTCATAAACCCACATATGAACTGTAGTTGTAGGACCAATAGAAACTATTCATTTATGCTTGCGTTTAGGACCATCGTCATTTGGGTTGAGTTGGACATTTTTTCATTAGGTATGGGCTTGTTGGGCCATTTAAACTGGGACGAGTTGGACCTTTGTCTACACTCTCATATACATTCCATGCATTGCACGCATACATGCTGACTCGTAGTTTTAAAAGACATCATAGGTATCCGTTGGGTTAGGGAAGATAGAAGACTCATCAAAAAGCTGTTAGCGAACATGAGCGAATCAGTTAACGAGGGATCTCGTATGGATCAATTGGAAGCTAATCTCACTAAGGTTACCGAGCAACTGCAAGATTTGACCATTGTTATAACTAATATGGTTGTGCCTCGTGATGTGGGAGGCTTTGAGAATGAGAAGAACGAGGGCCCTCCGGGTGGGTTCAATGATGATATCATTGTCTTTTATGATGACATGGCTGAGTATGCCGCGGGAAGGATAGTCGGGTCTCAGACTGAATTGCAAAAACTCCGCGATCAGGTTAAATCGGTTACCTGCAAGCTGAAGGGTAAGCATGAGGATTTGTTAGACTATGATGCAATGCCTTTTAAGGAGCAGCTGCCAGCTTAGTTCAAAATGCCTGACATGTCCAAGTTCAATGGGAACAGGAATCCGAGGGTCCATCTCCTACAATATATTTTTGTAATGAGTTCAATGGGCATGTCACAACGTCAGGTTCAGAAGATGTTTGGGATGTCGCTTGAGGGGGCACCCGTAGTGTGGTACCATGGCCTTGAAAGGAAGGTTAAAGAGGATTGGAGAGCGCTGGCAGAAGCCTTTCTGAACCAATATGTCACGGATTTGGAGATCGACTTGTCGCTTCGCGACTTGGAGAATACCAAGCAGAAGTCGGAGGAGAGCTTCAAGGATTATGTGGATCGCTGGAGAAGCCAGCTTCTGAAAATGCAGACTCGGCCCTCAGAGAAGGACCAGATTAAAATGATCATCAAGGGCACCAAGCCCTATATCTATGGCAAGCTGAGGAGGATGACCTCCATGATTACTGATTTTTGACAGTTAAGAGAGACTGTCATGGATATCGAGGAAGAAGATGCGGAGATTAGGAAGTTTTATGGCCTGAATAGGAGGACTGTTAGAGGACCATCGGGAGCCAAGCCCATTTCTACCGAGGTTGCCGCTATCAGAAACCGACATTTTTCTAACCTGGGTAGGCCTTTGTCTAAAGTACTGGAGTAGTTGACAAGGTAAGGATTCCTAAAACACTTGGAGACTAGACCCCTTCCGCACCCTCTACCACCAAATCTCAACCCAAACCTTTACTACCACTACCACCAGCAAAAAGGCCATGACACCGACATCTTTTTTCACCTCCGACATGAAATCCAAGACCTCATAGACTCTAACAAAATACCCGACCACGAAAAGGAGCAACCCAACACACATCAGAACCCCCTACCTAACTATCACTCTGTCCCCCCACCTACCTACATGATTGGCTCCGACCTACTAGAAAGCTTTGTCCTTCAAACCTTTGACCACCAAGCCTTTTTCTTGGGGATATGTGATAGTATTAGTGAGGATGAAACAGAGCAGGGGAAGAATTTTTGGGAGGACTTCTCGAGGAGTGATGAAGAGGAGGTAAAAGGAATGACGCGCAGTGGACACTTTTACAATGATACCACATAAAAGGGCAAGGAAGTGTTGGTAGAAGGTAGAGAACTGGCAGAGAACGGGGATAATGCCGAAGAAGATGTGGTGCTACGTCAGTTGAAGAAAACACGAGCACAGTTAAGCATTTGGGAGTTGTTGTGTGGATCGCAGGAGCACATGCGCGCCATGGTTGAGGCCTTGAGCAAGATAATAGTACCGGGGGATGTAAACCCCGCAATGTTTGTAGGATCAGGTCAAAAAGAAGCTTTGCAAGTGATTACTTTTTCTAAGGAGGAAATCCTGGTGGAGGGAAGAAATCATAACAGGCTATTATTCATAAGAGTTGAAGTTAGAGGTAAGAAGACGTCTTGTGTAATGGTGGATGATGGCTCATCTATCAATGTTTGCCCTTTGAAGATTCTGTCGAAGTTGGGTGTGAAGGCAACAGATCTGAGTCCCTCCAATATGACCATCAAGGCATATGATGACAGTAAGCGAGGCGTTGAGGGCACCTTTGCCGCAGTGGTTAAGGTTGGCCTGATTGAGGATGAGGTGGAGTTCGAGGTGCTCGACATACCGGCCACTTTTGCCCTGCTGTTGGGGAGGCCATGGTTTCATAGACTTGGGGGCGTGCCCTCCACTCTACATCAGGTTATTGAGCTTCCGTACGGGGGAGAGATTGTCACCATCCGAGCTGAGGTAGATAATGTTATGGCCGCTTTCAAAACACAACCTTTCACGAGGTTCCAAGTGTCGGCAATCTTTGAGGAATGGGTAGATCCTAAAGTGGCTAGGATCATAGAGAAGATGAAGTTCGAGCCAGGTACAGGTTCGGGTATCGGAGGAGCATTGCCGACTTTAAGGGGCAAACCACCCGGAGAGGGTTGGGTTACAAGTCTGATGAGGATAAGCCTAAGACTTAGAAAAAAAAGATCAAAACTGACAGAATACTTCGTGAAGGCAACAAGGTATCCAAGAGAACCTGATCCAGTAGAAGTCAATGGGGTCATGGTGCCCCGATTTGAGATATTTCAGGATGCGATGGGTGAGAAACCACCGGCATCATAAGTTGCAAAGGAGGAAGAGAATTGGGAGGAAGAGTTGATGAAGCTGGAGAGCCTGACCCTCGAGGAGAATAAGGAAACCGAGGAAGACCCGACTATGGGGGATGAAGCACCTTCGAGGATGAAGATGTTTATCTCTCTGATTTATTCGAATGTATTCCTGCATCTGCTAGCAATAAAGACATTCATTTCGCTTACTTGTCTGAGTCTCTCCCTTTTAATTTCCATGACTTGAGTATATTTCACATCAACTCAACCAAAAAAAACGCATTCAACCTTGGTACGCTTGAAAGCCCCAGGGAAGTCTTAATTGTGAGTGAAGTTACCTTTGAAGAGCGGAAGAAATTAGAAGAGATGTTAGTCAAATATGCAAAGTATTCGCTTGGTCCTACGAGGACATTCCTGGAGTAGACAGAAACATCGCCCAACACATGATGCCGACTTATCAAAATATAAAGCCGCTAAACCAGAAAATCCGAAGGATAAGACCTGAGTGGGCCGAGAAGGTCAGAGAAGAAGTCAAGAAACAGATAGATGTGGGATTTCTAGAAGTGGTGAAATACCCTGAGTGGTTGGCAAATATTGTGCCAGTGCCGAAGAAGGATGGTAAGGTCAGAATGTGCGTAGATTATAGAGACCTCAACAAAGCTTGCCCGAATGATGATTTTCCTCTACCCCATATAGACGTATTGGTTGATAGTGCGGCTTTATCTGCCATGTACTCATTCGCGGATGGGTTCTCAGGTTATAATCAGGTTCTTATGGCTGAAGAGGACAAGTATAAGACTGCCTTTATTACTGAATGGGGAACGTATTGCTACAAGGTGATGTCTTTTGGGCTTAAGAATACATGAGCCACTTACCAGCGGATGGCCACTACGTTATTCCATGATTTGATGCATAAGGAAATTGAAGTATATGTGGACGACATAATGGTGAAATCAGAGACAAGAAGCGGACATATAGAAGCACTTGAGAGGTTCCTTGAATGAGTCGACAAATACAACTTACGGCTAAATCCTAAAAAGTGTGTGTTCGTGGTAACGTCAGGCAAGCTGCTGGGACACACAGTTGGAATGGGAGGAATAGAAATAGGCCCTGATAAGATCAAGGCAATTACTGAGATGCCAGCACTGAAGACAGAGAAAAAAGTCATAGCATTCCTCGTGAAAATTCAATACATCAGTCGGTTCTTCACCAAGTTGATATCAGTATGTGAACCTATCTTCAAATTGTTGAGGAAAGACCGGCCAGTGAAATGGAATGAGTAATGCCAAGAAGCTTACGAAAAAATCAGGGAATATTTGGTGAAACCTCCCGTCTTGAAACATCCAAGACTGGGAAAACCTTCGGTATTATATTTGGCTATTGAACCGGAAGTGCTGGGGGTAATGATGGTACAAGCATATGAGACAGGGGTATAGCATGCAGTCTACTACCTTAGTAAGAAGATGCTTCCGTACGAAGCTCGCTATCAAGAAGTACAGAAGATTTGTTTAGCAGTAGTGTGGGCGTCCAGAAAGTTGCGTAATTATTTCCAATCTTACAAGATCCAAGTGGTAGCAAAGGAGAATCCTTTGAAGTATCTGCATTCAATGCCTTCGCTAGTTGGGAAGTTAGGCAGATGGTTGGTGTTGCTGACAGAGGTCGATATTTAGTACCTCACTTCCAAAGTAATCAAAGGGTGAGCCGTAGCAGAGTTCCTGGCATTACAACCGATAGAAGGAGATCAATACAAGTTTGAGTTCCCAGACGAATAAATCCAAGCTATAACAGTCCAAAGATGGAAGATGTACTTTGACGGAGCAGTGAACTGCAAAGGAGCCGGAATCTGAATTGTGATAGTAACCCCTGAAGGAGAAACCCTGCCTATGGCCAAGAGGTTGAAGTTCGGAGTAACCAACAATATGGCTGAGTATGAAGCATGCGCCTTCGGTTTGACGACATTGATAGCCTTGAAAGCTAAGAGCGTGGAAGTCTATGGAGACTCAATGTTAGTAGTCCGACAACTGCAAGGAGAATGGGAATTGAAGGAAGAACGGTTAAAACCTTACTTGTTCCACCTCAGGAGTCTAGCACAGGTCTCCCCGATTGTAAATTCCAGCACTTGTCGCGAGAAGAGAACCAAATGGCAGACACATTGGCTACACTTGCTGCAACTTGGGAAAATCTGGAGAAATTGGTGATGAGACCTCTGGTGTTGACAACGGCAAGCAAACCAGTTTATGAGATAGAAAGAATCTTGGAAGTAGAAGTCGATGATGGGAAACTTTGGTATTATGACATTCAGCGATATTTAGAATACAGAGAACTCCTAGAAGAAGCAAGCAGAAAAAACAGGATAGCCATCCAGAAGTTGGCTTCTCAGTATGTGAGTTTGAAATGAGAACTATACAAGAGGCAAGCGAATGGCATTCAGTTGAAGTGCTTAAGAAAATAAGAGGCTCAGAAGGCAATGGAAGAAGTACACGCTGGAGTATGTGGACTGCACATGAATGGATTAAAATCTGTCTCGCAAGATAGTAAGACAAGGTTTTTACTGGTCGACCATGGAAGCTGACTGCGCGAAGCTAGTAAAGCATTGTCACGATTGTCAAGCGCACGGTAACTTGAACCATCTGCCGCACACAGAGTTGCATGGGCTATCAGAGCCGTGGCCTTTCTCAGCATGGGGAATTGACATGATCGGGGAAATTCGACCACACGCATCAAATGGACATCACTTTATAGTAGTGGTCGTAGACTACTTCTCGAAATGGGTGGAAGCCGAATCATTTCACAATGTTACAGTAAAGACGATGGTAAAGTTCATAGCCTAGAATCTCATATGTCGATATGGAATGCCGCATCATGTAGTAATAGACAATGGAGTCCATTTTCAAGGAGAAACAAAGGCAATGCTACATAAGTACGAGATAGGACCCCACAAGTTGTCACCCTACCGACCACAAGCAAATGGGGCAGTCGAAGCAGCCAATAAGACAATAAAGAAGACGTTAGCCAAAATGACGGAGAACTACAAAGATTGGGCCGATAAGCTGCCGTACGCCCTGTGGGGGTACAGAACTTCTGTGAGAATGGTGACGGGAGCCACGCCTTACTCTTTGGTTTACGGAATGGAAGCAGTACTACCAGTGGAAGTTGAGATACAGTCCATGCGGGTATTAGCAGAAGCAGAGTTACCCGAACAAGAATGGGCCTCGCAGAGATTCAAATAGTTAGCACTACTGGATGAGAAGAGAATGAATTCTTTTCATCACGTGCAGATATACCAGAAGAGGTTGGCTCGTGCGTTCAACAAAAAAGTGCATCCTACTAAGATCAGAAAGGGTGATATAGTACTTAAGCAGCCGAAGCCGTCGACGATGGATCCGAGTGGAAAGTTCAGACCCAATTGGGAAGGACCCTACATAGTCCAGAAAGTGATGGGAAATTGGGAAGTGAAACTGTAAGACTGGAAGGGAACGAGTTCATCGAGCCGATCAACGTGGATAGATTGAAGTAGTATTTTGCCCGAGGAAAAGAAGACGGACCAGTCACTAGCAGAAGACCTAACCCAATGGAATATGAAATTCATTCATGCATGCATGCATACACATAATATATTTGCATTCATTTTGTGTTTTGTTTTGTTTTGTATTCACAGGTTTCAAAGAATAAAACGGCAAATGCAAGCCAACCAGAAGCAGCAACATATAAGTATCAGTTTCAGGGATGAGTCCCAGGGTTGAGGCCCGCATCAGTATCAGTTTCGAGGATGAGTCCCAGGGTTGAGGCCCGCATCAGTATCAGTTTCGGTGATGAGTCCCAGGGTTGAGGCCCAAATCAGTGTCAGTTTCGGGGATGAGTCTCAGGGTTGAGGTTGATGAGTGGTAAATCTATCACTATTTCCCACTCATTTAACATAATATTTTGTATAGTTTCTTGAGTTTTGTGAATATTTTGATGTGTTTTGTGTTAATTTATAGATAAATAAAGTTTCAATACATTCTGAAGGTGATTTGGGCCAAAACAGTGAAAATTGGACGAAAATGGCATTTTGGTAAATTCCCGCATCGCGACGCCAAGACCTTCAGTGTCGTGACGCATAACGTGCGCCGAACAGTGCTAACGTGCGCCTGGTCCACGTGACAGAATCTGAGAAAAGTTTGACTTTGCTAACGTGCGCCGTGACACGTGTCACCATCACAGCCGATCTGCTAACATGCGCCGTGCCACGTGTCAGCATCCTACGGTGCCGAAAGTCTCCATCACCACGTGTGCCACGTCACCGCCACATCAGCATCAATCATTGAGTATCTAATCCTTATCTAACACGTGGCAGATAAGAATCTCATCGACCAATCAGAAGCCGCCACGTGTCACAATAATTGAAGCCCAACCACCTCGCCATGTGTCACCTTATCAACTTATCCAGAATCTGCAAATCGACGAACCAGAGCATGCCATGTCGATATAAACTGGCGTAGCGACGCAATGGCCTTGGTGTCGCGACGCTGGAAGCCTACCAGGGCCTATAAATAGAGCTTCAAATTTCAGTTTTAGTTGTATCACTCTCTCTCATCTCTTTGATGTAAAGAGAGAGTTTCTCTCTCTACTTTCTTTTAATTTTAGTTTTTTTGTTTTTAGTTTTGTAATTATTTTAATTATGTTTTTTAATAATAGTAATTTATTTTTTACTTTTTACAGTTTTTACTATTTACCATGAGGAGCTAACTTCCCCAGCTAGGGTGAAAGGTAATTCTTTTACTATTGCTATTTAGATTAATCTCCCTTAAATATAATATATTCACTATTTAAAATATTGACTTAAAAAGGATACCGCCAGATTTGTCGGTTGGTAATTAAAGTTCGTACCGCCTATATGGCAGGTTCATGGACAAATCTTTTTACCGCCTTAATGGCTAGTTGGACTTAATTTGACTTAATCAGGATACCGCCTATATGGCTGGTTGGTAATGTTATCACAAGTTTATATACTATATTATGGGAGATATCTAAATTAGTAGTAGTAAAAGTAATTCCTTTTACCTTAGCATTTTATTTTATTGTAATTTACTTTTCAGTATTTACTTTACCGCATTTTTACTTTATGTCTTTTATTTTCAATTTTTTACTAGCCCTAGTTATGTGTTGTAACTAAATTAGTTATCTGGGGTTGTGATGACTTTTAATATCACCATTTTATAAGGGGTTAGATTATAGCTTGGGTAATATAAAGATTTATTTATTAAGTCTTAAACTTAATGCTTTTTCATTAACTGGCTATTAATAAAATTGATCTGGTAAATCTAAAATGAACTAGACATATGGATTTTAGGTTTCAGCCTTAGACTCAATAGCCCACGATCTTCCTTGGGGATAAATAACCCTTTAATAGATTTCCTTACAGGATAGGAATAAACCTGTCGGGCGGGGGTAGCCATAATTGGAACTTAAACTTAATGAATCCAGATAATTTGGTTAACATAGACATATGGTTCAATTGGGTTAAAATGGGTATTTGTGTCTGACCATCGACAGAGGCTTACAGATAATTTAGTGTTCCAGGTTAATAAATAAATTTACTACCCAACTTTAAGATAACCACTTCATCTTTAAAATGATATTGGAAGAAATCACAACCCTAGATAGTTTTTAATATTGAATTTTCTTAAAACCTATTTTCGACAATTTTATTTACTTGCTTTTAAATTTAGAATCGTCACCATTTCAAATCAATCAATCAACCTGTTAGATACTAGTAATCATTTGACCTCATAAAATTAATAGATTAGATATTAAGTCCTCATGGGATCGATATTTTTATACTACTTGAACTATACGTGCGTTTACGTTATACGTGTGTGTTTATGCCGGTCAAGTTTTTGGCGCCGTTGCCGGGGACTTATTTAACTTTTACTATTAGTTTATGGGTTAGATACGTTACTTGTATCTAATTTCTTTTTACTTATTGTTTTTGTTTTCTTGTGTTTCAGGTTCTCAGAAACTTCATGAGACGAACTAGAAGCTTTGGACTCCGACCGCTTGACCCGGAAATTGAAAGAACCATCAGACAGTTGAGAAGGGAAAGGCGAGAAGGCCAAGAAACTTTAGTTAACATGGAACTTGACCCTTTGAACGTTGCACCACCAATTCCCATTCGAGACAGAACCATTTCGGTGGTTGATAGACTCATTTCATGTATTGTACTTCCTCCCTTACCAGCAAATGCGTGTGACATCAAAACATGCATTTAGATGATTAAGTACCCAGTTCAGTTCGGGGGGAATGCAACTGAAGATCCTAATTCCCACTTCAGCAACTTCCTGGAAGTTTGCGGCTCTTTTAATTACAACCGAGAAGCGGAAGAAGCAATGAGACTATGAGTTTTTCCATATTCCTTAAAGGACAGAGCTAAAGCTTGGCTACATTCACTACAAGCATGTTCTATCACAACTTGGAACACTTTAGCCACCAAATTTCTTGCAAAGTACTTTCCACCAGCCAGAACCGGAAAGCTGAGGAATGACATCACATCCTTTGTACAACAAGATTCAGAATCCCTCTGCGAAGCTTGGGAAAAGGTACAAATATTTTCTCCGGAAATGTACTCACCATGAGATTCCAAAATGGCTTCAAGTCCAAACATTCTATAATGGGCTTTCTGGAATAATGAGAACCACAATCGATGATGCTGCTGGAGGAGCCTTGATGGCAAAAGGAGAAGATCAAGCCTTGGACCTAATCGAAGAAATGACCAACAACAATTCCTTGTGGCCAACAGAAAGGAGCATGATCCAAAGAATTGCAGGAATTTATGAAAGTGGAGCCAATACAGCAGTCAACGCCAAGTTAGATCAGATATGCAAATTTATGGAGACTCTTACCACTGGATCCACAAGTTCACCATATGAGGAGCACCAGAGTCAAACCAACTTGAAGAAACGGTGAATTATGTCAACAATTTCAACAGACAAGGGAACAATCCATATTCCAACACCTACAACCCAGGGTGGAGGAATCATCCTAATTTTTCATGGAGCAACAATTCATGCCAACAGCAGAACTATCCACCACCTGGAATCCAGCAACAGAACAAAAGCCATGAGCATGCAAATGAATCAGGAATAATAGAAGTGTTGACCCACTTGAAAAAGATAGAAGCAAAACACGACTCTCAAGGAGCAAGATATGATACTATGTTTCAATCTCATGCAGCAAGATATGATGCTATGTTTCAATCCGAAGCAGCATTAATTCAAGGTCAATCTGTTTCTATTAAGCACTGGAGAATAAAATTGGACAACTGGCAAATGCTCAGAGTTATAGACCGCCAGGTACCCTTCCTAGCAACACAGAGCCAAATCCAAGGAACATAGGGAAGGAGCAATGTCATGCCATCATGTTAAAAAGCGGTACAGAAATCAACAAAGATGTTGTAGCCAAAACAACTGCTGAGGAAGTTCCAAAAGAAACAAAGCAACAGATGGAGGAAAAATAAGCAAAGGAAAAATAACATATCATTCCACCTCCACCTTTTCCTCAACATCTTCAGAAGAACAAATTGGACAAGTGGTTTTCTCGGTTCCTGAAGATCTTCAAAAAGCTGCATATCAATATTCCATTTGCAGAAGCATTGGAACAAATGCCCACCTATGCAAAATTCATGAAAGATATTCTTTCACAAAAACAGAGATTGGGAGATTACGAGACAGTAACATTAACAGAAGAATGCAGTGCCATCATTCAGAGGAAACTTCCCCCGAAGTTGAAAGATCCTGGCAGTTTCACTATTCCTTGCGTCATAGGATAACATAACTTTGGTAAGGCTTTGTGTGATTTAGGTGCGAGTGTTAACTTGATGCATTTTTCTATTTTCAGGAAATTACAGATTGGAGAAACAATGCCAACTTCAGTCTCACTGCAACTTGCTGATAGAACGCTCGTATTTCCAAGAGGCGTAGTTGAGGATGTGCTGGTCAAGGTTGACAAATTCATTTTCCCAGCAGATTTTATTGTCCTTGATATGGAGGAAGACGCAGACTTGCCAATCATCATTGGGAGACCATTCTTGGCTACAGGTCGAACCATTATTGATGTACAAAAAGGAGAATTAACCATGAGAGTACATGACCAAGAAGTAACATTCAATGTTTTCAAGGCCATGAATTTCCCAGATGATGAAAAGAGGGAGGAATGTTTCAAACTCGATATGATACACAGTACCATTCAGAACTCCAATGCAATGCAAAGTTCTACTAACAAACTTAAAACATGTCAATTGCATGTGGAGCCTAAAGATAAAGCGTCTTTTGTACTGAAGAAGCCAATTCTTACACTACAAGCAACAGAAGAGAAAAAGTTCCACCAGCTCAACGAATTGGAGGAATTTCACAATCAGCCTTTTGAGGATGCCAAATTGTACAAAGAAAAGGGCAAGAAAAGACATGATGAGAAGTTAGTGCGCATACAACTGGAACCAGGGCAAAAGGTACTGTTAAACAAATCAAGGGTGAAATTCTTCCCATGGAAGGCAAAATCACGGTGGTCAGGTCCATTTGTGATCACCAAAGTTTTACCAAAAAGAGCCGTTGAGATACATGTTCCTGACGCTAACAAAACTTTCAAGGTTAAAAACAAGCGTGTCAAGCACTACTAGAGAGAATCATTTGAGCGACAAAAAGAAAGTGTTACACTTTCAGATCCAGCTTAATGTTTGAGAAGTCAAGTCTGGCTGACGACTTTAAACTTAGCGTTAGCGGGGAGGCAACTCATGCAATTTTTGTATATAATGTGATTTGGTGTGATTTATTCTTGTGTGTTTAATTTTTGCAGGTTTAGTCATTTCAAGATGGAATAAGCTTTCGTAAATCTTCGCAAGCAATTTCCTTATCTCCCTCAAAAATCTCTGATGAAAGTTTACAAAGGTCGCTTAGAACGGATGAGATTACTAATGGTCAAAGGTATTCCTACTGACATTCGTTGGTTAATTGAAGCACGGGTTTGATTGGCAGGTGAGTCTTCTGACTCTTTTATTTCACATATGCCTGGCTTAGGAAAGAGCACATATGCTAAAAAGAGAAGTGCCAAAAGAATATGTGTTTGTTATAAATGTGCTCGCATATTTTGTAATACTCGTTGTCGTTCTTTAGGAATGGTGTCTGATAACCGCGAAGATAAGATTAACTTCATTAGGGAGGGCTTGAGTAAGGAGTCTTTGGATGACATATCTAAAACTCTTGAGACGCATCCCAGTGGATGTGTGTATCATGAAATTCGCATGTTATATGCACAATTCCAAAAGGAAAGACAACTGTTAAGTCTCGGGAATCTGACTCAAAAAGACCATGTTTTCCAATTTATAAGAAAATTGGATGGGAAGCTTGTCCCTGACGCATAGACGTTAATCAAGCCGTTACTTTTCTTGTAAATATTATATCTCTTTGTCTTTTCTTAATAATTGTGATTTGTTTTGTTTTTTTCTTTTAATTTTCTCCGACAGGATCCAGACCTTTTTAACTATCACGATATTAATTCGCTACTAATCGTCCTCTGGAAGATACTTGTGCTATTTTTACTCACCCTTTTCAGGTACTATAAATTCAGCCCGTCATTGCACTTTTGAAGGCATCCAGAGTTGAGAAAGAAATACATATAAAAATTGAAGCCACTTCAAGAAGACGAGTTGAAAACATCTGTGTGTTTTGCGGTAGTAGTGTTGGAACTAAACCACAATACGTAGAAGCAGCACATGAATTGGGTCGAGTCTTAGCTGCAAGGAATATGCACTTAATAATTCAGGAACCATCTCTGGGCTTTATTCCCGAATTATTCTAATTTGATGGTGAGGTGATTTGACCTCTGAGCTTTATTCCCAAACCATCTCTGGGGTTTATTCCCGAACTGTTCTGAATTGATGGCGAGGTGCTTCGACCTCTGGGCTTTATTCCCGAACCATCTCTGGGCTTTATTCCCGAACCGTTCTAAGTTGATGGTGAGGTGATTTGACCTCTGGGCTTTATTCATGAACCATCACTGGGCGTTTTGGTCCTCTTGTGTGACTCTTCAATCTGTCGGGGAGTTTTTCTTTCATGATGAGGTGCTTCGACCTCTGGGATTCATTCCCAAACTGTTGATAATGTGGGCCTCGCCCCTAGGGTTATTTCCCAAAACTGTTGAGTTGATAATGGTGGTGAGGCACTTCGCCCCCTACTCGTCCTCATTCCCAAGGAGTTGCTTGTCCTCATTCCCGAGGTTGTTCTCCATTCCCGGAGTGCCATTCCTAGCTTACTTGTCGTCATTCCCGAGGAGTTGATCGTCTTTGCTGCTTTTTCCTTTTCTTTAAAGCCTGCAAACACAAAATAAAAAATATATGTATATGTGACATGTATGCATGTATGCATGGATGTAATTTCCTATTCCATTGGGTTTTCTTTGTCCTATCGGCTTAATGTTATCCTTGGTTAGGAATTCCTTGCGCTCCTTGGTGTCATTTTCCTGTAGAAGCTTTGGTCGCCCCCTAGGCCTGCTTACAGTTTCTTTCTGCCAATTCTACTCTGGTGATTGCTTGTGTTTCTTTGGTCTCAGGGCTCAAGATCCCGTTGCGTCCGTTATTTGCGGGATGGTAGACTGGCTCAAGGTCGAACTGTTATTGATGTGCAAAAAGGAGAACTAACCATGAAAGTTCAGGACCAAGAAGTTACCTTCAATGTTTTCAAAGCCATGAATTTCTCGAGTGATGAAAATAAGGAGGAATGTTTCAGAATTGATTTTGTTAATAGTATCACCCAGGATACTAAAGCAATGTGACCGGCGTAAACACACACGTATAACGCAAGCGCACGTATCATTCAAGTAGTATAAAAATATCGATCCCACGAGGACTTAATTCCTATTGTTGTTATTAATTATTGAATCTTTTTATTTACAAATATCTAATTGAGGGTGAAGAGAATGATTGCTTGATTGATTTGGTTGATTGTAGTTTTGCAAAATAAATAAATAAATAAAAGACAAAAGAAAATACTAAGGAAAATAACAAAAGACACAAAGATCTAGGGTTGTGAATCATTCTAATATCTTTTAAAAGATGAAGTGATTATTTTATGTCTGTGTAATAAATCAGTTTACTAACCTGGAACACGAAATTATGCAAAAGCCTCTGTCGATGGTCAGACGCAAATACCCAGTTTAACCCAATTGAACCATATATCTATGTCAACCAAATTATCTGGATTCATAAAGTTTAAGTTCCAATTATGGCTACCCCCGCCCGACAGGTATATTTCTATCATGTAAGGAAATCTATTAAAGGGTTATCTATCCTCAAGGAAGATCGTGGGCTATTAAGTCTAAGGCTGAAACCTAAAATCCCTATGTCTAGTTCATTTTAGATTTACCACATCAATCTTATTGGTGATCAGACAACAAGAAGCATTAAGCTTAAGACTTAATAAGTAAACCTGTAAATTACCCAAACTTTAAAATAACCCCTTATAAACCGGTGATATTAGAATTCATTATAACCCCAGATAACTAACACATAACTAGGGCTAGTAAAGACTTAAAAGTAAAAGACATAAAGTAAAAATGCTGAAAAGTAAATTGCTGAAAAGTAAATGACAGAAAGTAAATGCTGAAATTAAATACTGAAAATTAAATGCTGAAAAGTAAATGCTGAAAGTAAATTACTGAAAAGTAAATGCTGAAAGTAAATTGCTGAAAAGTAAATGCTAAAAAGTAAATGCTGAAAGTAAATTGCTGAATGTAAATTGCTGAAAAGTAAATGCTGAAAGTAAATTGCTGAAGAGTAAATAAAGTAAAAGTACAATAAAAGAAAATCTTGAGGTAAAAGGATCCACTTTTATTACTTATATTTTAGATATCTCCCTTAATATAATATATTAACTTTGCATGATAATTACCAACCATCCATATAGGCGGTATCCAAATTAAGTCAAATTAATAATTAATTACTAACCGACCAATCAGGCGGTATCCAGTTTAGTCAGGTTAAAACCAATTTAAATAATTACCAACCGACCAATTTGGCGGTATCCTCGTTAAGTCAGGTTTTAACTAGTTTATATATTATAATTAAGGGAGATTAATCTAAATATTAGTAATAAAAGTTTTACCTTTACCCCAGCAAAGGGGAGTTACCTCCTCATTACTAAAAAGTAAAAACTGAAAATTAAAGAAAGAAAAGTATTGTGCGTAAAAGTAAATTGCGGAAAGTAAAAACTGAAAAGTAAAGAAAAGAAAGTGCGAAAGCGGAAATTAATTACTGAAAGCTATAAATAAACAAATAAGATACAATCTTCTTAGTATTCTTAAGGAATTCCTTAGAAGAAAGTATAAATTTTACAAATGAAATGGCTTGGTATTTATAGGCAAAATTTTGCCTCCATCAAATCATCCACCAAATCAATTATTAATTGCTCCACTAATTGCTCCACTAATTGCTCCACCAAATCCATTATTAATTGCTCCACTAATCTCTTATCGTGTTTGCTGATGATTTGATAATTTTTATTTTTTTTTTATTAATTTATTTTTTGCTTTGAAAACGATTGAAAGTGACATCCCATGTCCCGACCCATGTCCTCCACCAAATAAACCATTAAGTTTATTTGAAAAACTTAAACTGGAAACTCTCGCTGCTCTTGCTGAAACGACATCCCATGTCCCGACCCTTATAGTGTAGTCACCTTCAGCAAGGCCCCTCCATGAATTAAGTAGCTGCAAAGAAGAACAAACATGGTTAGTGGCTCCGGAATCAACAATCCAAGCAAATTTATCATCATCCACTAATAGAGATTCGATAACAAGTAAATCATATTTACCTGTAGCCTTCTTCTCCTTCAGCTCAGCAAGGTATTTAGGACAATTCCTTTTCCAATGGCTGTCCTTGTTGTAGTGGAAACACTTTCTCTTGGGGTTTGCATTCTTGGAGCATTTCTTGTTATTCTTCTTCATAGGCTTTGCCTTAGCCTTCCCAGTTCCTTTCTTCTTCATCTTTACAGATTTAGAAGACTCGACAACATTTGCCTCAGCACCGGGCTTACGAGGACACACAAGCATAGACTCATAATGGGTGAGCTCATTTAGCAGCTGCGTCAAAGTAAAAGCCAACTTGTTTATAACATAGTTGCATTTAAACTACAGGAAAATCTTCGGAAGAGTTTCCATAATCATGGTCACCTGGCTACGCTCGTTAAAATGAGTGCCATGGGTTTTGGCTGTATTGAGGTAGGTAATAATCCTCAAGACGTGCTCTCAGACTGATGTCCCATCCTTCATCCTAGCAGTCATCATTAAGACCATAGCCTAATGACATTGATGCTCCGAATGTTGCCTGAACATGCCTTGTATTGACTCCATCATTTGAGATGTTGAAGCCATAGGCTCATACTTTACAGCAAGAACCTCGGACTGTTGGTTTCTATTACCAAGCCCCAAGATCAACAAGAGCAAACAAAATATATATAAATGAATGAACAATATTGAAGTATGGCGGAATCATACTCACAAAAATCGGAATGCGGATGCGTTGATGAAATGAAAACTTCTCCTTTGTGCAGTGATGAATTCGGCCAAGGTGGAAAGTGCAGCTCCAAGCTTTGTTTGATCCTCCCAAGCTCAAGGATTAGTTTCCCATATCACATATGTATGATCCCTTGAAGGTGCTAGCCTTTGTTGTGATTTTGAATGCATAACTTCTTCAAATCTTGCCACAAAAATGAAGAAATGGAGAGCCCAAAACTGCATGTGTTTCGGCAATGTGAGAGAGAGGAGAGTTCTATGATTTTTGTTACAAAAAATCAATTTATATTTATGCCATAATATTTATTAAATTAATAATAAACTTATGACACAAATCATGCAATGGCTTAGAGTGTCAAACACTCAATTTCCATGCAAAACCATTGAGTGCATTGTACATTATCTCCATGCAATGCATTAGAGTTAAATAATGCATAATATGACATGTGTCATGTGGGCCCCACACGTTTCCAAATGAAAGTGGGCCCACGTGCACTCACGCGTTCGGGTTCGATATTTCCGAAATACCGAACTTACGTCGCGACGTTAATTAAATCGAATTTAAATAAATAATTGCGCCTAGCGAAATTATTATTTACGTCGCTAACGAATTAATTCTAAATTAACTCGTTTGCCCGAATTAAAATCTAATTTTAATTTCGCGTCGAAATCGAATTTCGATTATTATATCGAATATAATAATTTTACGATTAATTCCAAATTAATCGTTCTCTCTCTATGTATAGTACTTTATCCAAGATAAAGTCTCTCCGTAATTAATCCAAGATTAATCGAGTTTGAATCATACGTCATTGGTGAATCTTCGGGAAGCGACCCAAGAGATCTCCGGATATGTTGGCAGTAAATACGGTCGTCGGATTATCCGAACACGTACGTACCTCGTACTACATTTTTACCGATTCAGAAGACAAGGTTGGCTTCTAGCAAAGCGCCATGCCTACCCAATTCTCCATAAATATTCTTATAGGAATATAAGATCTATATCAAGCGTAGTATACCGTAGTATTGCGTATATCGAACCAGTATCGGATGATCACATGTTAGGCCTGGGACTGGAAATGTGTCTGCCCCGTAAGAAACATATATCGGACTGTTAGACATTGTGTCCCATAGCGTCACTGTTTGTAAATGATATTGTATTATTGTACAAAATTAACTATGTAATAATGAAATTGCCTTTTGCCATTTTGTAAATATTATTTACTTTGATATATAAATGGCGAAAGTCCATATGATTAGTACTGGATTGAGATGATATGAGACAGTATCAATCCATAAAGGTTTAATCATTAAATATCCCTAGCCGTAGTATTATCGAGACTGGACATCGATAATGCGGAATAGGCTAGTATTGCGCTTGTGCACGTTGTGAGGGCACAACGGCATAGTTCTCATATATTTAAGTATTGGATACTTATGCAAGTGCGATAGGAGGTTGTGTTTTACCGATGGTACGGAAAACAGCTTCGCTCTGGATAGACCCCGCGGAATCCCATTGGTAGTATGTCTAGGTGTCTATGGGAGGCCGCATCAGGGTAGGTGTATATGGTCTTAACCTGAGACTTACATCGCTAGTACTTGCGACAATCGGTAAACTTTGGTTTTGGTGGTTGGGGACCTTAACCGGTTCTGTGTACACCTCTTCTGGGTTTATCGAGAATCGTAGTGTACTGGATGTGATGTCAAGATGGAAGTATCGCTTCAGACATATAGAGGTGATGATCACGCAGGACACAGAACTAGTACTCTATAAAAGGTTGCAACCGTCGGGACAATATGACTAGGTCAGGATTGTCCGATTTAAAGAGACTAGTTGCTTGATGTCCGATATATCTTTCGTACGGGGCAGACACATCTCCAGCCCTAGGCCTAGCATGTGATCATCCGATACTGGATCGATGTACGCAATACTACGGTATACTACGCTTGATATAGATCTTATATTCCTATAAGAATATTTCTGGAGAATTAGGTAGGCATGGCGCTTTGCTAGAAGCCAACCTTGTCTTGTGAATCGGTAAGAACGTAGTACGAGGTACGTGCGTGTTCGGATTATCCGACGACCGTATTTACTGCCAACATATCCGGAGATCTCTTGGGTCGCTTCCTGAAGATTCACCTATGATATTTGATTCGAACTTAATTAATCTTGGATTAATTGCGGAGAAACTTTATCTCGGATAAAGTGCCTTATTTAGAGAGAGAGAACGATTAATTTGGAATTAATCAGTAAAATTATTATATTCGATATAATAATTGAAATTCGATTTCGACGCGAAATTAAAATTAGATTTTAATTCGGGCATACGAGTTAATTTAGAATTAATTCGTTAGCGACGTAAATAATAATTTCGCTAGGCGCGATTATTTATTTAAATTCGATTTAATTAACGTCGCGACGCAAGTTCGGTATTTCGGAAATATCGAACCCGAACGCGTGAGTGCACGTGGGCCCACTTTCATTTGGAAACGTGTGGGGCCCACATGACACATGTCATTATATGTATTATTTTATTGATAATGCATTGCATGGTGATAGTGTATAATACACTCAAATGTTATGCATGGAATTTGAGTGTTTGACACTCTAAGCCTTTGCATGGCTTGTGTCATAGATTTATTATTATTTAATAAATATTATGGCATAAATATAAATTGATTTTTGGTATCAAAAATCATTGAGAAAAAAAAGAAAAATCTCTCTTCTCTCTCTCACATTGCCGAAAACTGCATGCAGTTTTTGGTCTTCATCTTCTTCATTTTGGTTGCCAAAAGGCTTGAAGATAGTGTGGTTGTTTGGAACATCTCCTCACATGCAAGGCTAGCACCTTCAAGGGATCAAAAGAGGTGATAGGGAAACCATCATAGAGCAAGGAATTCACAAAGCTTGGAGCTTTCCACCTTCTTCTCCTCTTGGCCGAATCAATCAACACTTGGAGCTTCTTTTGGTTTGATTTTCTTCATCAACATAGCATTGTAAGTATGATTCCGCCATACTTCAAAGTTAAATATATATTCATTTATTGTATTTCAAATGCTTAATCTTTCCTTGGGACATATTATAGAAACCAACAATGGTATCAGAGCCATGGTTAAGCATGAAATACTTTAGGTTAAAATTTGACAAAATTGAAGCATGTTCTTGTGAAATTTGATGAATAAGAATGCTTGCATGTATATAGAATGATGTTACATGGAATCAATTTTATGAAAAATGCATTGGATGATTTTTCCCCAAAAATTTAACCTTGACCGAATGGTATGAAGAAATTTATTGAAGCATGTTCTTGTGAAATTTGATGAATAAGAATGCTTGCATGTATATAGAATGATGTTACATGGAATCAATTTTATGAAAAATGCATTGGATGATTTTTCCCCAAAAATTCAACCTTGGCCGAATGGTATGATAAAATTGGTTGAAGCATGTTCTTGTGAAATTTGATGAATAATAATGCTTACATGTATATAGAATGATATTACATGGAATCAATTTTATGAAAAATGCATTGGATGATTTTTCCCCAAATTCATGCCTTGGCCGAATGTGTTGCTACTTGGAGTGGATTGAATTTTTTTGTGTTTAAGATCATTGGATGACTTAGAACGTGTACGGGACGTAGATTAGTAATTCAATCGGATTGAAAAACAAATCGACACAAAAAACTCACCTTGGCCGAATGTACAAGGACATGTAAAGGAGTTGATTTTTTGTTAAAATTAATGTTGGACATTTATTTTGAACAATACATGATTAATAAATTAAATGGGTATTTTTGAAATATTTGGTTTAATGTATTAATCTTGGTATTACACTTTAATTAATTGGACTTTAATGTTTGGAATATTAAAATTTAATTAATGGGCTTAATTGGTGAATTGGCCTTTTAATATTGTATTTGGGCATAATGGGCTTGGTTGGACCAAGTAGATTTGGGCCAAAAGGATTGGATCCAATTTGGGCCTAAATCACTCCATTAAGTCCAAATATAATATAATGGGCTTTAATAATTTAATTGGGCCTTATGGGCTTAAAATTGTTTTATGGCATTTAAGGGTGATTCCTTATTTGGGCTTGGTAATTGGGTTTGACCCACATTGACCAAAGCCCAAGCCTTAATGAATCAATTGAAAGCCCATTTGACTTGAATTAAATTAAACATTGGATGTTAGTTGGGCTTTGAGGCCCAATAAGATTAGATTTAGAATCTAAGTCTTTAAAGCACATTAAAAGTGTAAACATTTAATTTGGAATTAAATAATTGAATTAGTATTGAATACGAATTAAATTAGATTTAATAAGTAGTTCGATATAATTCGCGAATTCGTACCCTATGTACTTATTCTCAATCGAGTTGGACTCGCGCAAAATCAAACCGTTGTTTGAACATTGGATGATCACTTAAACAAAGACTAATTAATTGGATTAGATTGGTTGTAAAAGCATGTCTTGTTTGAATATATATGTATGTGATGAATGAATAGCGTATATCGGATGGATATTAGAAGGGAAAGGGTAATTTTAGAAATTATTGTAAATTTGGAATTTATAAATTGGACCTGCGTGTCCAGCCTTATCTCTTTATCTCTTTGTATTCTCTTCTCACCTAATTCCCCTCATTGTAAATGAGGTTTCTCTTATTGTATTTGTAATTGGGTAGTAGTAGAATAGTGCTAGCGGGGAGAGAAAGGGAGTGATTTGTTCTAGGAACAAGTTGTTTATATATCCATCCGCATATCACTATTAATTTACTTTACGCGCTTTATGATGTTTTAGAAGCATGCTTAAGGGTGTATGATGATGAGACCTAACAAAGATAAATAAATTGGTTGCCAATTACGCGAAAATCCCTCAATTTATATTAAGCGAATATCCTTCCATTGAATGGTTCTTGTTCAAGATCCGAAGTTGGCATTGGTTTGTTTTTGACCAAAGTCAAGACCTTTGTCAATCAAGGATGTACTTGAATCATGAGAGTTTTGTTGCATATCGGTGTCTTGTCCAAATCGTGATTTTTATTGGCCAAAGTCAAGATCACTTTTTGTCCAACGACATTGATTACGAAACTTTCCTCGTCAATGGGTCCCGCTTAACTGGAATCATTAGGTTGTTTTTGGCCAAAGCCAAGGCCTAAATGATTCGGAGGATATGGGTAGGAAAATGTAATGGTTACATTGGCATTATACATATGTTTCGGACTTGGATGTCCACCTAACCGGATCTAGGAATTGGATGAGATCCAATTGATCATGGAGATCTACCTAAGTTAAATAGCATACAATTTTTATTGGCCAAAGTCAAGGTTGTGTGTTATTTAACGGGATCCTAGCCCACTAGGAAATTCGATTTCCCGAGTTCTCTACAGAGGGTTAGAAACTTGAAGAAAATAGTGGGAGGCTATTATTGAATTTGCAATTTCATTCAGATACTTAGCCCAAATAAGGAATCACCCTTAAGTGCTTAATTTAATTCAAGTCAAATGGGCTTTCAATTGATTTATTAAGGCTTGGGCTTTGGTCAGTGGGTCATACCCAATTACCAAGCCCAAATAAGGAATCACCCTTAAGTGCCATAAAACCAATTTCAAGCCCATAAGGCCCAATTAAATTATTAAAGCCCATTATATTATATTTGGACTTAATGGAGTGATTTAGGCCCAAATTGGATCCAATCCATTTGGCCCAAATCCACTTGGTCCAACCAAGCCCATTATGCCCAAATACAATATTAAAAGCCCAATTCACCAATTAAGCCCATTAATTAAATTTTAATATTCCAAACATTAAAGTCCAATTAATTAAAGTGTAATACCAAGATTAATATATTAAACCAAATATTTCAAAAAATACCCATTTAATTTATTAATCATGTATTGTTCAAAATAAATGTCCAACATTAATTTTAACAAAAAATCAACTCCTTTACATGTCTTATGTATTCGGCCAAGGTGAGTTTTGTGTCGATTTGCTTTTCAATCCGATTGAATTACTAATCAACGTTCCGTACACGTTCTAAGTCATCCAATGATCTTAAACACAAAAAAAATCCAATCCACTCCAAGTAGCAACACATTCGACCAAGGCATGAGTTTAGGGGAAAAATCATCCAATGCATTTTCATAAAATTGATTCCATATAACATCATGTTATATACATGCAAGCATACTTATTAATCAAATTTCACAAGAACATGCTTATATCAATTTCTTCATGCCATTCGGCCAAGGTGAAGATATTGGGGAAAAATCATCCAATGCATTTTCATAAAATTGATTCCATGTAATATCATTCTATATACATGCAAGCATACTTATTCATCAAATTTCACAAGAACATGCTTTTATCAATTTACCACACCCATTCGGCCAAGGTCAAAATTTTGGGGAAAAATCATCCAATGCATTTTCATAAAATTGATTCCATGTAATATCATTCTATATACATGCAAGCATACTTATTCATCAAATTTCACAGAACATACTTCAACCATTTTTTCAAATTTTAACCTAAAGTATTTCATGCTTAACCATGGCTCTGATACCATTGTTGGTTTCTATTATATGTCCCAAAAGGAAAGATTAAGCATTCATGAAATACTATAAATGAATATATATAAAAGACTTGAAGCATGGCAGAATCATACTTACAAAGCTATGTGATGAAGAAGATGATCAAATGGTGGAAGCTCCAAGTGTTGGAAGATTCGGCCAAGAGGAGGAAGAAGACTTGAAGCTCCAAGCTCTTGTATTCCAAGCTCTTTGATGGTTTCCCTATCACCTCTTTTGATCCCTTGCTTGTGCTAGCAAAAATGGAGAAATAGAAGATCAAATCTTCCTTGCCATTGTCAATGGAGTTCTCGGCAATTTGAGAGAAAAGAGAGATTTTGTGTAAAGTCTTAATTGATCTTTGTTTTACCAAAAATCAATTTATATTTATGTTATAATTTATTAAATAAATAAGAAATCTATGACATAAACCATGCAATGGCTTAGAGTGTCAAACACTCAAACTCCATGCAAAGCCATTGAGTGTAATGCACACTATCACCATGCAATGCCTTAGAGTGTTTTGTACACTATTAACATGCAATGCCTTATCAATAAAATAATGCATATAATGACAAGTGTCATGTGGGCCCCACATGTTCCCAAATGAAAGTGGGCCCACGTCCACTCACGCGTTCAGGTTCGATATTTCCGAAATACCGAGCTAGCGTCGCGACGTTAATTAAATCGGATTTAAATAAATAATCGCTCCTAGCGAAATTATTATTTACGTCGCTTACGAATTAATTCTAAATTAACTCGTATGCCCGAATTAAAATCTAATTTTAATTTCGCGTCGAAATCGAATTTCGATTATTATATCGAATACAATAATTTTATCGATTAATTCCAAATTAATCGTTCTCTCTCTCTAAATTAGGCACTTTATCCAAGATAAAGTTTCTCCGCAATTAATCCAAGATTAATTAAGTCCGAATCAAATATCATAGGTGAATCTTCAGGAAGCGACCCAAGAGATCTCCGGATATTTTGGCAGTAAATACGGTCGTCGGATAATCCGAACACGTACGTACCTCGTACTACGTCTTTACCGATTTACAAGACAAGGTTGGCTTCTAGCAAAGCGCCATGCCTACCCAATTCTCCAGAAATATTCTTATAGGAATATAAGATCTGTATCAGGCGTAGTATACCGTAGTATTGCGTACATCGATCCAGTATCAGATGATCACATGCTAGGCCTGGGGCTGGAGATGTGTCTGCCCCGTACGAAACATATATCGGACATCAAGCAACTAGTCTCTTTAAATCGGACAATCCTGACCTTGTCAGTCCCGACGGTTGCAACCTTTTATAGAGTACTAGTTCTGTGTCCTGCGTGATCATCACCTCCATATGTCTGAAGCGATACTTCCATCTTGACATCACATCCAGTACACTACGATTCTCGATAAACCCAGAAGAGGTGTACACAGAACCGGTTAAGGTCCCCAACCACCAAAACTAAAGTTTACCGATTGTCGCAAGTACTAGCGATGTAAGTCTCAGGTTAAGACCATATACACCTACCCTGATGCGGCCTCCCATAGACACGTAGACATACTACCAATGGGATTCCGCGGGGTCTATCCAGAGCGAAGCTGTTTTCCGTACCATCGGTAAAACACAACCTCCTATCGCACTTGCATAAGTATCCAATACTTAAATATATGAGAACTATGCCGTCGTGCCTTCACAACGTGCACAAGCGCAATACTAGTCTATTCCGCATTATCGATGTCCAGTCTCGATAATACTACGACTAGGGATATTTAATGATTAAACCTTTGGGGACTGATACTGTCTCATATCATTCTCAGTCCAGGTACTAATCATATGGACTTTCGCCATTTATAAGTCAAAGTAAATAATATTACAAAACGGCAAAAGGCAATTTCATTATCACATAGTTAATTTTGTACAATAATACAATATCATTTACAAACAGTGACGCTATGGGACATAATGTCTAACAGCGCATCCAATCGTGATATTATGACCAGGTCATGAATATCCGATTATAGAGACTAGTTACCAGACATCCGATATGTGTTTCGGACGGGGCAGACACTTATCCAGCCCCAGCCCTAGCACGTGATTATCCGATACTGGGCCGATATGCACAATACATTAGTATACTACGCTTGATACAGATCTTAATATTCTTTAATGGATATGTCCGGAGAATTAGGTAGACTTGGTGCTTTGCTAGGAGTCGACCTTGTCTTGTAAATCGGTAGAACGTAGTACTTGGTACGTACGTGATTCGGGTACTCCGACGACCGTATTTACTGCCAGATTATCCGGGGATCTCATGGGTCGCTTCCCGATAATCCACCGATGACGCACAACTTGCACTCTTGAATAATCTGGGATTATAATAGAAGAGAGAGAAAATTAATCTAGGATTAGTAACGGAGATATTTTATCCGGGATAAAATGTCGTCTAAAGAGAGAGAACGATTAATTTGGAATTAATCGATGAATTATATATTCGATATATTAAATGAAATTAGATTTCGACGCGGAATTAAAATTAGATTTTAATTCGGGCAAACGAGTTAATTTAGAATTAATTCGTTAGCGACGTAAATAATAATTTCGCCAGGCGCAATTATTTATTTAAATTCGATTGAATTAACGTCGCGACGTAAGCTCGGTATTTCGGAAATATCGAACCCGAACGCGTGAGTGCACGTGGGCCCACTTTCATTTGGAAACGTGTGGGCCCCACATGACACATGTCATTCTAATGCTTTGCATGTAGATAGTGTACAATGCACTCAATGTTATTGCATGGAAATTGAGTGTTTGACACTCTAAGCCATTGCATGTTTTGTGTCATAATTTTATTATTTATTTAATAAATATTATGGCATAAATATAAATTGATTTTTGGTAAATCATTTTTAATTAACACAAAACATTTCATCTCTCTCAAATGCTCTCTTCTCTCACGCCCAATTGAAGAAAATCTTCACTGGTTTGGAACCAGAAATGGCGTGAACAAAGGGAAGCCAAGAGTGGTTTCTCATGGTGAGAAATCAAGTGCTAGCACACTTACAAGTCTTGCGAAGGTGGTAGGGAGGTTCAACCATGAGGCGAGACTCATCCGATGGAGTTTGGAGCTTCGTTTTGAGACCCGAAACTGCCAAGACAGTGAGCATGGACTGCTGCAGTGGGCTTACAAAGGCAGTGCGTTTTGGGCATGATTCATCTTCAAATCGACATAACCGATCAATGTAAGTATTCCGCTATCTTCGTTGGTGTATTCACGCATGTTTTCATGTCTTGATTTGATCTTGGGACCTTAGAAATTACCAATAAGCCTTTGTCTACACTCTCATAAACCCACATATGAACTGTAGTTGTAGGACCAATAGAAACTATTCATTTATGCTTGCGTTTAGGACCATCGTCATTTGGGTTGAGTTGGACATTTTTTCATTAGGTATGGGCTTGTTGGGCCATTTAAACTGGGACGAGTTGGACCTTTGTCTACACTCTCATATACATTCATGCATTGCACGCATACATGCTGACTCGTAGTTTTAAAAGACATCATAGGTATCCGTTGGGTTAGGGAAGATAGAAGACTCATCAAAAAGCTGTTAGCGAACATGAGCGAATCAGTTAACGAGGGATCTCGTATGGATCAATTGGAAGCTAATCTCACTAAGGTTACCGAGCAACTGCAAGATTTGACCATTGTTATAACTAATATGGTTGTGCCTCGTGATGTGGGAGGCTTTGAGAATGAGAAGAACGAGGGCCCTCCGGGTGGGTTCAATGATGATATCATTGTCTTTTATGATGACATGGCTGAGTATGCCGCGGGAAGGATAGTCGGGTCTCAGACTGAATTGCAAAAACTCCGCGATCAGGTTAAATCGGTTACCTGCAAGCTGAAGGGTAAGCATGAGGATTTGTTAGACTATGATGCAATGCCTTTTAAGGAGCAGCTGCCAGCTTAGTTCAAAATGCCTGACATGTCCAAGTTCAATGGGAACAGGAATCCGAGGGTCCATCTCCTACAATATATTTTTGTAATGAGTTCAATGGGCATGTCACAACGTCAGGTTCAGAAGATGTTTGGGATGTCGCTTGAGGGGGCACCCGTAGTGTGGTACCATGGCCTTGAAAGGAAGGTTAAAGAGGATTGGAGAGCGCTGGCAGAAGCCTTTCTGAACCAATATGTCACGGATTTGGAGATCGACTTGTCGCTTCGCGACTTGGAGAATACCAAGCAGAAGTCGGAGGAGAGCTTCAAGGATTATGTGGATCGCTGGAGAAGCCAGCTTCTGAAAATGCAGACTCGGCCCTCAGAGAAGGACCAGATTAAAATGATCATCAAGGGCACCAAGCCCTATATCTATGGCAAGCTGAGGAGGATGACCTCCATGATTACTGATTTTTGACAGTTAAGAGAGACTGTCATGGATATCGAGGAAGAAGATGCGGAGATTAGGAAGTTTTATGGCCTGAATAGGAGGACTGTTAGAGGACCATCGGGAGCCAAGCCCATTTCTACCGAGGTTGCCGCTATCAGAAACCGACATTTTTCTAACCTGGGTAGGCCTTTGTCTAAAGTACTGGAGTAGTTGACAAGGTAAGGATTCCTAAAACACTTGGAGACTAGACCCCTTCCGCACCCTCTACCACCAAATCTCAACCCAAACCTTTACTACCACTACCACCAGCAAAAAGGCCATGACACCGACATCTTTTTTCACCTCCGACATGAAATCCAAGACCTCATAGACTCTAACAAAATACCCGACCACGAAAAGGAGCAACCCAACACACATCAGAACCCCCTACCTAACTATCACTCTGTCCCCCCACCTACCTACATGATTGGCTCCGACCTACTAGAAAGCTTTGTCCTTCAAACCTTTGACCACCAAGCCTTTTTCTTGGGGATATGTGATAGTATTAGTGAGGATGAAACAGAGCAGGGGAAGAATTTTTGGGAGGACTTCTCGAGGAGTGATGAAGAGGAGGTAAAAGGAATGACGCGCAGTGGACACTTTTACAATGATACCACATAAAAGGGCAAGGAAGTGTTGGTAGAAGGTAGAGAACTGGCAGAGAACGGGGATAATGCCGAAGAAGATGTGGTGCTACGTCAGTTGAAGAAAACACGAGCACAGTTAAGCATTTGGGAGTTGTTGTGTGGATCGCAGGAGCACATGCGCGCCATGGTTGAGGCCTTGAGCAAGATAATAGTACCGGGGGATGTAAACCCCGCAATGTTTGTAGGATCAGGTCAAAAAGAAGCTTTGCAAGTGATTACTTTTTCTAAGGAGGAAATCCTGGTGGAGGGAAGAAATCATAACAGGCTATTATTCATAAGAGTTGAAGTTAGAGGTAAGAAGACGTCTTGTGTAATGGTGGATGATGGCTCATCTATCAATGTTTGCCCTTTGAAGATTCTGTCGAAGTTGGGTGTGAAGGCAACAGATCTGAGTCCCTCCAATATGACCATCAAGGCATATGATGACAGTAAGCGAGGCGTTGAGGGCACCTTTGCCGCAGTGGTTAAGGTTGGCCTGATTGAGGATGAGGTGGAGTTCGAGGTGCTCGACATACCGGCCACTTTTGCCCTGCTGTTGGGGAGGCCATGGTTTCATAGACTTGGGGGCGTGCCCTCCACTCTACATCAGGTTATTGAGCTTCCGTACGGGGGAGAGATTGTCACCATCCGAGCTGAGGTAGATAATGTTATGGCCGCTTTCAAAACACAACCTTTCACGAGGTTCCAAGTGTCGGCAATCTTTGAGGAATGGGTAGATCCTAAAGTGGCTAGGATCATAGAGAAGATGAAGTTCGAGCCAGGTACAGGTTCGGGTATCGGAGGAGCATTGCCGACTTTAAGGGGCAAACCACCCGGAGAGGGTTGGGTTACAAGTCTGATGAGGATAAGCCTAAGACTTAGAAAAAAAAGATCAAAACTGACAGAATACTTCGTGAAGGCAACAAGGTATCCAAGAGAACCTGATCCAGTAGAAGTCAATGGGGTCATGGTGCCCCGATTTGAGATATTTCAGGATGCGATGGGTGAGAAACCACCGGCATCATAAGTTGCAAAGGAGGAAGAGAATTGGGAGGAAGAGTTGATGAAGCTGGAGAGCCTGACCCTCGAGGAGAATAAGGAAACCGAGGAAGACCCGACTATGGGGGATGAAGCACCTTCGAGGATGAAGATGTTTATCTCTCTGATTTATTCGAATGTATTCCTGCATCTGCTAGCAATAAAGACATTCATTTCGCTTACTTGTCTGAGTCTCTCCCTTTTAATTTCCATGACTTGAGTATATTTCACATCAACTCAACCAAAAAAAACGCATTCAACCTTGGTACGCTTGAAAGCCCCAGGGAAGTCTTAATTGTGAGTGAAGTTACCTTTGAAGAGCGGAAGAAATTAGAAGAGATGTTAGTCAAATATGCAAAGTATTCGCTTGGTCCTACGAGGACATTCCTGGAGTAGACAGAAACATCGCCCAACACATGATGCCGACTTATCAAAATATAAAGCCGCTAAACCAGAAAATCCGAAGGATAAGACCTGAGTGGGCCGAGAAGGTCAGAGAAGAAGTCAAGAAACAGATAGATGTGGGATTTCTAGAAGTGGTGAAATACCCTGAGTGGTTGGCAAATATTGTGCCAGTGCCGAAGAAGGATGGTAAGGTCAGAATGTGCGTAGATTATAGAGACCTCAACAAAGCTTGCCCGAATGATGATTTTCCTCTACCCCATATAGACGTATTGGTTGATAGTGCGGCTTTATCTGCCATGTACTCATTCGCGGATGGGTTCTCAGGTTATAATCAGGTTCTTATGGCTGAAGAGGACAAGTATAAGACTGCCTTTATTACTGAATGGGGAACGTATTGCTACAAGGTGATGTCTTTTGGGCTTAAGAATACATGAGCCACTTACCAGCGGATGGCCACTACGTTATTCCATGATTTGATGCATAAGGAAATTGAAGTATATGTGGACGACATAATGGTGAAATCAGAGACAAGAAGCGGACATATAGAAGCACTTGAGAGGTTCCTTGAATGAGTCGACAAATACAACTTACGGCTAAATCCTAAAAAGTGTGTGTTCGTGGTAACGTCAGGCAAGCTGCTGGGACACACAGTTGGAATGGGAGGAATAGAAATAGGCCCTGATAAGATCAAGGCAATTACTGAGATGCCAGCACTGAAGACAGAGAAAAAAGTCATAGCATTCCTCGTGAAAATTCAATACATCAGTCGGTTCTTCACCAAGTTGATATCAGTATGTGAACCTATCTTCAAATTGTTGAGGAAAGACCGGCCAGTGAAATGGAATGAGTAATGCCAAGAAGCTTACGAAAAAATCAGGGAATATTTGGTGAAACCTCCCGTCTTGAAACATCCAAGACTGGGAAAACCTTCGGTATTATATTTGGCTATTGAACCGGAAGTGCTGGGGGTAATGATGGTACAAGCATATGAGACAGGGGTATAGCATGCAGTCTACTACCTTAGTAAGAAGATGCTTCCGTACGAAGCTCGCTATCAAGAAGTACAGAAGATTTGTTTAGCAGTAGTGTGGGCGTCCAGAAAGTTGCGTAATTATTTCCAATCTTACAAGATCCAAGTGGTAGCAAAGGAGAATCCTTTGAAGTATCTGCATTCAATGCCTTCGCTAGTTGGGAAGTTAGGCAGATGGTTGGTGTTGCTGACAGAGTTCGATATTTAGTACCTCACTTCCAAAGTAATCAAAGGGTGAGCCGTAGCAGAGTTCCTGGCATTACAACCGATAGAAGGAGATCAATACAAGTTTGAGTTCCCAGACGAAGAAATCCAAGCTATAACAGTCCAAAGATGGAAGATGTACTTTGACGGAGCAGTGAACTGCAAAGGAGCCGGAATCTGAATTGTGATAGTAACCCCTGAAGGAGAAACCCTGCCTATGGCCAAGAGGTTGAAGTTCGGAGTAACCAACAATATGGCTGAGTATGAAGCATGCGCCTTCGGTTTGACGACATTGATAGCCTTGAAAGCTAAGAGCGTGGAAGTCTATGGAGACTCAATGTTAGTAGTCCGACAACTGCAAGGAGAATGGGAATTGAAGGAAGAACGGTTAAAACCTTACTTGTTCCACCTCAGGAGTCTAGCACAGGTCTCCCCGATTGTAAATTCCAGCACTTGTCGCGAGAAGAGAACCAAATGGCAGACACATTGGCTACACTTGCTGCAACTTGGGAAAATCTGGAGAAATTGGTGATGAGACCTCTGGTGTTGACAACGGCAAGCAAACCAGTTTATGAGATAGAAAGAATCTTGGAAGTAGAAGTCGATGATGGGAAACTTTGGTATTATGACATTCAGCGATATTTAGAATACAGAGAACTCCTAGAAGAAGCAAGCAGAAAAAACAGGATAGCCATCCAGAAGTTGGCTTCTCAGTATGTGAGTTTGAAATGAGAACTATACAAGAGGCAAGCGAATGGCATTCAGTTGAAGTGCTTAAGAAAATAAGAGGCTCAGAAGGCAATGGAAGAAGTACACGCTGGAGTATGTGGACTGCACATGAATGGATTAAAATCTGTCTCGCAAGATAGTAAGACAAGGTTTTTACTGGTCGACCATGGAAGCTGACTGCGCGAAGCTAGTAAAGCATTGTCACGATTGTCAAGCGCACGGTAACTTGAACCATCTGCCGCACACAGAGTTGCATGGGCTATCAGAGCCGTGGCCTTTCTCAGCATGGGGAATTGACATGATCGGGGAAATTCGACCACACGCATCAAATGGACATCACTTTATAGTAGTGGTCGTAGACTACTTCTCGAAATGGGTGGAAGCCGAATCATTTCACAATGTTACAGTAAAGACGATGGTAAAGTTCATAGCCTAGAATCTCATATGTCGATATGGAATGCCGCATCATGTAGTAATAGACAATGGAGTCCATTTTCAAGGAGAAACAAAGGCAATGCTACATAAGTACGAGATAGGACCCCACAAGTTGTCACCCTACCGACCACAAGCAAATGGGGCAGTCGAAGCAGCCAATAAGACAATAAAGAAGACGTTAGCCAAAATGACGGAGAACTACAAAGATTGGGCCGATAAGCTGCCGTACGCCCTGTGGGGGTACAGAACTTCTGTGAGAATGGTGACGGGAGCCACGCCTTACTCTTTGGTTTACGGAATGGAAGCAGTACTACCAGTGGAAGTTGAGATACAGTCCATGCGGGTATTAGCAGAAGCAGAGTTACCCGAACAAGAATGGGCCTCGCAGAGATTCAAATAGTTAGCACTACTGGATGAGAAGAGAATGAAGTCTTTTCATCACGTGCAGATATACCAGAAGAGGTTGGCTCGTGCGTTCAACAAAAAAGTGCATCCTACTAAGATCAGAAAGGGTGATATAGTACTTAAGCAGCCGAAGCCGTCGACGATGGATCCGAGTGGAAAGTTCAGACCCAATTGGGAAGGACCCTACATAGTCCAGAAAGTGATGGGAAATTGGGAAGTGAAACTGTAAGACTTGGAAGGGAACGAGTTCATCGAGCCGATCAACGTGGATAGATTGAAGTAGTATTTTGCCCGAGGAAAAGAAGACGGACCAGTCACTAGCAGAAGACCTAACCCAATGGAATATGAAATTCATTCATGCATGCATGCATACACATAATATATTTGCATTCATTTTGTGTTTTGTTTTGTTTTGTATTCACAGGTTTCAAAGAATAAAACGGCAAATGCAAGCCAACCAGAAGCAGCAACATATAAGTATCAGTTTCAGGGATGAGTCCCAGGGTTGAGGCCCGCATCAGTATCAGTTTCGAGGATGAGTCCCAGGGTTGAGGCCCGCATCAGTATCAGTTTCGGTGATGAGTCCCAGGGTTGAGGCCCAAATCAGTGTCAGTTTCGGGGATGAGTCTCAGGGTTGAGGTGATGAGTGGTAAATCTATCACTATTTCCCACTCATTTAACATAATATTTTGTATAGTTTCTTGAGTTTTGTGAATATTTTGATGTGTTTTGTGTTAATTTATAGATAAATAAAGTTTCAAGACATTCTGAAGGTGATTTGGGCCAAAACAGTGAAAATTGGACGAAAATGGCATTTTGGTAAATTCCCGCATCGCGACGCCAAGACCTTCAGTGTCGTGACGCATAACGTGCGCCGAACAGTGCTAACGTGCGCCTGGTCCACGTGACAGAATCTGAGAAAAGTTTGACTTTGCTAACGTGCGCCGTGACACGTGTCACCATCACAGCCGATCTGCTAACATGCGCCGTGCCACGTGTCAGCATCCTACGGTGCCGAAAGTCTCCATCACCACGTGTGCCACGTCACCGCCACATCAGCATCAATCATTGAGTATCTAATCCTTATCTAACACGTGGCAGATAAGAATCTCATCGACCAATCAGAAGCCGCCACGTGTCACAATAATTGAAGCCCAACCACCTCGCCATGTGTCACCTTATCAACTTATCCAGAATCTGCAAATCGACGAACCAGAGCATGCCATGTCGATATAAACTGGCGTAGCGACGCAATGGCCTTGGTGTCGCGACGCTGGAAGCCTACCAGGGCCTATAAATAGAGCTTCAAATTTCAGTTTTAGTTGTATCACTCTCTCTCATCTCTTTGATGTAAAGAGAGAGTTTCTCTCTCTACTTTCTTTTAATTTTAGTTTTTTTGTTTTTAGTTTTGTAATTATTTTAATTATGTTTTTTAATAATAGTAATTTATTTTTTACTTTTTACAGTTTTTACTATTTACCATGAGGAGCTAACTTCCCCAGCTAGGGTGAAAGGTAATTCTTTTACTATTGCTATTTAGATTAATCTCCCTTAAATATAATATATTCACTATTTAAAATATTGACTTAAAAAGGATACCGCCAGATTTGTCGGTTGGTAATTAAAGTTCGTACCGCCTATATGGCAGGTTCATGGACAAATCTTTTTACCGCCTTAATGGCTAGTTGGACTTAATTTGACTTAATCAGGATACCGCCTATATGGCTGGTTGGTAATGTTATCACAAGTTTATATACTATATTATGGGAGATATCTAAATTAGTAGTAGTAAAAGTAATTCCTTTTACCTTAGCATTTTATTTTATTGTAATTTACTTTTCAGTATTTACTTTACCGCATTTTTACTTTATGTCTTTTATTTTCAATTTTTTACTAGCCCTAGTTATGTGTTGTAACTAAATTAGTTATCTGGGGTTGTGATGACTTTTAATATCACCATTTTATAAGGGGTTAGATTATAGCTTGGGTAATATAAGATTTATTTATTAAGTCTTAAACTTAATGCTTTTTCATTAACTGGCTATTAATAAAATTGATCTGGTAAATCTAAAATGAACTAGACATATGGATTTTAGGTTTCAGCCTTAGACTCAATAGCCCACGATCTTCCTTGGGGATAAATAACCCTTTAATAGATTTCCTTACAGGATAGGAATAAACCTGTCGGGCGGGGGTAGCCATAATTGGAACTTAAACTTAATGAATCCAGATAATTTGGTTAACATAGACATATGGTTCAATTGGGTTAAAATGGGTATTTGTGTCTGACCATCGACAGAGGCTTACAGATAATTTAGTGTTCCAGGTTAATAAATAAATTTACTACCCAACTTTAAGATAACCACTTCATCTTTAAAATGATATTGGAAGAAATCACAACCCTAGATAGTTTTTAATATTGAATTTTCTTAAAACCTATTTTCGACAATTTTATTTACTTGCTTTTAAATTTAGAATCGTCACCATTTCAAATCAATCAATCAACCTGTTAGATACTAGTAATCATTTGACCTCATAAAATTAATAGATTAGATATTAAGTCCTCATGGGATCGATATTTTTATACTACTTGAACTATACGTGCGTTTACGTTATACGTGTGTGTTTATGCCGGTCAAGTTTTTGGCGCCGTTGCCGGGGACTTATTTAACTTTTACTATTAGTTTATGGGTTAGATACGTTACTTGTATCTAATTTCTTTTTACTTATTGTTTTTGTTTTCTTGTGTTTCAGGTTCTCAGAAACTTCATGAGACGAACTAGAAGCTTTGGACTCCGACCGCTTGACCCGGAAATTGAAAGAACCATCAGACAGTTGAGAAGGGAAAGGCGAGAAGGCCAAGAAACTTTAGTTAACATGGAACTTGACCCTTTGAACGTTGCACCACCAATTCCCATTCGAGACAGAACCATTTCGGTGGTTGATAGACTCATTTCATGTATTGTACTTCCTCCCTTACCAGCAAATGCGTGTGACATCAAAACATGCATTTAGATGATTAAGTACCCAGTTCAGTTCGGGGGGAATGCAACTGAAGATCCTAATTCCCACTTCAGCAACTTCCTGGAAGTTTGCGGCTCTTTTAATTACAACCGAGAAGCGGAAGAAGCAATGAGACTATGAGTTTTTCCATATTCCTTAAAGGACAGAGCTAAAGCTTGGCTACATTCACTACAAGCATGTTCTATCACAACTTGGAACACTTTAGCCACCAAATTTCTTGCAAAGTACTTTCCACCAGCCAGAACCGGAAAGCTGAGGAATGACATCACATCCTTTGTACAACAAGATTCAGAATCCCTCTGCGAAGCTTGGGAAAAGGTACAAATATTTTCTCCGGAAATGTACTCACCATGAGATTCCAAAATGGCTTCAAGTCCAAACATTCTATAATGGGCTTTCTGGAATAATGAGAACCACAATCGATGATGCTGCTGGAGGAGCCTTGATGGCAAAAGGAGAAGATCAAGCCTTGGACCTAATCGAAGAAATGACCAACAACAATTCCTTGTGGCCAACAGAAAGGAGCATGATCCAAAGAATTGCAGGAATTTATGAAAGTGGAGCCAATACAGCAGTCAACGCCAAGTTAGATCAGATATGCAAATTTATGGAGACTCTTACCACTGGATCCACAAGTTCACCATATGAGGAGCACCAGAGTCAAACCAACTTGAAGAAACGGTGAATTATGTCAACAATTTCAACAGACAAGGGAACAATCCATATTCCAACACCTACAACCCAGGGTGGAGGAATCATCCTAATTTTTCATGGAGCAACAATTCATGCCAACAGCAGAACTATCCACCACCTGGAATCCAGCAACAGAACAAAAGCCATGAGCATGCAAATGAATCAGGAATAATAGAAGTGTTGACCCACTTGAAAAAGATAGAAGCAAAACACGACTCTCAAGGAGCAAGATATGATACTATGTTTCAATCTCATGCAGCAAGATATGATGCTATGTTTCAATCCGAAGCAGCATTAATTCAAGGTCAATCTGTTTCTATTAAGCACTGGAGAATAAAATTGGACAACTGGCAAATGCTCAGAGTTATAGACCGCCAGGTACCCTTCCTAGCAACACAGAGCCAAATCCAAGGAACATAGGGAAGGAGCAATGTCATGCCATCATGTTAAAAAGCGGTACAGAAATCAACAAAGATGTTGTAGCCAAAACAACTGCTGAGGAAGTTCCAAAAGAAACAAAGCAACAGATGGAGGAAAAATAAGCAAAGGAAAAATAACATATCATTCCACCTCCACCTTTTCCTCAACATCTTCAGAAGAACAAATTGGACAAGTGGTTTTCTCGGTTCCTGAAGATCTTCAAAAAGCTGCATATCAATATTCCATTTGCAGAAGCATTGGAACAAATGCCCACCTATGCAAAATTCATGAAAGATATTCTTTCACAAAAACAGAGATTGGGAGATTACGAGACAGTAACATTAACAGAAGAATGCAGTGCCATCATTCAGAGGAAACTTCCCCCGAAGTTGAAAGATCCTGGCAGTTTCACTATTCCTTGCGTCATAGGATAACATAACTTTGGTAAGGCTTTGTGTGATTTAGGTGCGAGTGTTAACTTGATGCATTTTTCTATTTTCAGGAAATTACAGATTGGAGAAACAATGCCAACTTCAGTCTCACTGCAACTTGCTGATAGAACGCTCGTATTTCCAAGAGGCGTAGTTGAGGATGTGCTGGTCAAGGTTGACAAATTCATTTTCCCAGCAGATTTTATTGTCCTTGATATGGAGGAAGACGCAGACTTGCCAATCATCATTGGGAGACCATTCTTGGCTACAGGTCGAACCATTATTGATGTACAAAAAGGAGAATTAACCATGAGAGTACATGACCAAGAAGTAACATTCAATGTTTTCAAGGCCATGAATTTCCCAGATGATGAAAAGAGGGAGGAATGTTTCAAACTCGATATGATACACAGTACCATTCAGAACTCCAATGCAATGCAAAGTTCTACTAACAAACTTAAAACATGTCAATTGCATGTGGAGCCTAAAGATAAAGCGTCTTTTGTACTGAAGAAGCCAATTCTTACACTACAAGCAACAGAAGAGAAAAAGTTCCACCAGCTCAACGAATTGGAGGAATTTCACAATCAGCCTTTTGAGGATGCCAAATTGTACAAAGAAAAGGGCAAGAAAAGACATGATGAGAAGTTAGTGCGCATACAACTGGAACCAGGGCAAAAGGTACTGTTAAACAAATCAAGGGTGAAATTCTTCCCATGGAAGGCAAAATCACGGTGGTCAGGTCCATTTGTGATCACCAAAGTTTTACCAAAAAGAGCCGTTGAGATACATGTTCCTGACGCTAACAAAACTTTCAAGGTTAAAAACAAGCGTGTCAAGCACTACTAGAGAGAATCATTTGAGCGACAAAAAGAAAGTGTTACACTTTCAGATCCAGCTTAATGTTTGAGAAGTCAAGTCTGGCTGACGACTTTAAACTTAGCGTTAGCGGGGAGGCAACTCATGCAATTTTTGTATATAATGTGATTTGGTGTGATTTATTCTTGTGTGTTTAATTTTTGCAGGTTTAGTCATTTCAAGATGGAATAAGCTTTCGTAAATCTTCGCAAGCAATTTCCTTATCTCCCTCAAAAATCTCTGATGAAAGTTTACAAAGGTCGCTTAGAACGGATGAGATTACTAATGGTCAAAGGTATTCCTACTGACATTCGTTGGTTAATTGAAGCACGGGTTTGATTGGCAGGTGAGTCTTCTGACTCTTTTATTTCACATATGCCTGGCTTAGGAAAGAGCACATATGCTAAAAAGAGAAGTGCCAAAAGAATATGTGTTTGTTATAAATGTGCTCGCATATTTTGTAATACTCGTTGTCGTTCTTTAGGAATGGTGTCTGATAACCGCGAAGATAAGATTAACTTCATTAGGGAGGGCTTGAGTAAGGAGTCTTTGGATGACATATCTAAAACTCTTGAGACGCATCCCAGTGGATGTGTGTATCATGAAATTCGCATGTTATATGCACAATTCCAAAAGGAAAGACAACTGTTAAGTCTCGGGAATCTGACTCAAAAAGACCATGTTTTCCAATTTATAAGAAAATTGGATGGGAAGCTTGTCCCTGACGCATAGACGTTAATCAAGCCGTTACTTTTCTTGTAAATATTATATCTCTTTGTCTTTTCTTAATAATTGTGATTTGTTTTGTTTTTTTCTTTTAATTTTCTCCGACAGGATCCAGACCTTTTTAACTATCACGATATTAATTCGCTACTAATCGTCCTCTGGAAGATACTTGTGCTATTTTTACTCACCCTTTTCAGGTACTATAAATTCAGCCCGTCATTGCACTTTTGAAGGCATCCAGAGTTGAGAAAGAAATACATATAAAAATTGAAGCCACTTCAAGAAGACGAGTTGAAAACATCTGTGTGTTTTGCGGTAGTAGTGTTGGAACTAAACCACAATACGTAGAAGCAGCACATGAATTGGGTCGAGTCTTAGCTGCAAGGAATATGCACTTAATAATTCAGGAACCATCTCTGGGCTTTATTCCCGAATTATTCTAATTTGATGGTGAGGTGATTTGACCTCTGAGCTTTATTCCCAAACCATCTCTGGGGTTTATTCCCGAACTGTTCTGAATTGATGGCGAGGTGCTTCGACCTCTGGGCTTTATTCCCGAACCATCTCTGGGCTTTATTCCCGAACCGTTCTAAGTTGATGGTGAGGTGATTTGACCTCTGGGCTTTATTCATGAACCATCACTGGGCGTTTTGGTCCTCTTGTGTGACTCTTCAATCTGTCGGGGAGTTTTTCTTTCATGATGAGGTGCTTCGACCTCTGGGATTCATTCCCAAACTGTTGATAATGTGGGCCTCGCCCCTAGGGTTATTTCCCAAAACTGTTGAGTTGATAATGGTGGTGAGGCACTTCGCCCCCTACTCGTCCTCATTCCCAAGGAGTTGCTTGTCCTCATTCCCGAGGTTGTTCTCCATTCCCGGAGTGCCATTCCTAGCTTACTTGTCGTCATTCCCGAGGAGTTGATCGTCTTTGCTGCTTTTTCCTTTTCTTTAAAGCCTGCAAACACAAAATAAAAAATATATGTATATGTGACATGTATGCATGTATGCATGGATGTAATTTCCTATTCCATTGGGTTTTCTTTGTCCTATCGGCTTAATGTTATCCTTGGTTAGGAATTCCTTGCGCTCCTTGGTGTCATTTTCCTGTAGAAGCTTTGGTCGCCCCCTAGGCCTGCTTACAGTTTCTTTCTGCCAATTCTACTCTGGTGATTGCTTGTGTTTCTTTGGTCTCAGGGCTCAAGATCCCGTTGCGTCCGTTATTTGCGGGATGGTAGACTGGCTCAAGGTCGAACTGTTATTGATGTGCAAAAAGGAGAACTAACCATGAAAGTTCAGGACCAAGAAGTTACCTTCAATGTTTTCAAAGCCATGAATTTCTCGAGTGATGAAAATAAGGAGGAATGTTTCAGAATTGATTTTGTTAATAGTATCACCCAGGATACTAAAGCAATGTGACCGGCGTAAACACACACGTATAACGCAAGCGCACGTATCATTCAAGTAGTATAAAAATATCGATCCCACGAGGACTTAATTCCTATTGTTGTTATTAATTATTGAATCTTTTTATTTACAAATATCTAATTGAGGGTGAAGAGAATGATTGCTTGATTGATTTGGTTGATTGTAGTTTTGCAAAATAAATAAATAAATAAAAGACAAAAGAAAATACTAAGGAAAATAACAAAAGACACAAAGATCTAGGGTTGTGAATCATTCTAATATCTTTTAAAAGATGAAGTGATTATTTTATGTCTGTGTAATAAATCAGTTTACTAACCTGGAACACGAAATTATGCAAAAGCCTCTGTCGATGGTCAGACGCAAATACCCAGTTTAACCCAATTGAACCATATATCTATGTCAACCAAATTATCTGGATTCATAAAGTTTAAGTTCCAATTATGGCTACCCCCGCCCGACAGGTATATTTCTATCATGTAAGGAAATCTATTAAAGGGTTATCTATCCTCAAGGAAGATCGTGGGCTATTAAGTCTAAGGCTGAAACCTAAAATCCCTATGTCTAGTTCATTTTAGATTTACCACATCAATCTTATTGGTGATCAGACAACAAGAAGCATTAAGCTTAAGACTTAATAAGTAAACCTGTAAATTACCCAAACTTTAAAATAACCCCTTATAAACCGGTGATATTAGAATTCATTATAACCCCAGATAACTAACACATAACTAGGGCTAGTAAAGACTTAAAAGTAAAAGACATAAAGTAAAAATGCTGAAAAGTAAATTGCTGAAAAGTAAATGACAGAAAGTAAATGCTGAAATTAAATACTGAAAATTAAATGCTGAAAAGTAAATGCTGAAAGTAAATTACTGAAAAGTAAATGCTGAAAGTAAATTGCTGAAAAGTAAATGCTAAAAAGTAAATGCTGAAAGTAAATTGCTGAATGTAAATTGCTGAAAAGTAAATGCTGAAAGTAAATTGCTGAAGAGTAAATAAAGTAAAAGTACAATAAAAGAAAATCTTGAGGTAAAAGGATCCACTTTTATTACTTATATTTTAGATATCTCCCTTAATATAATATATTAACTTTGCATGATAATTACCAACCATCCATATAGGCGGTATCCAAATTAAGTCAAATTAATAATTAATTACTAACCGACCAATCAGGCGGTATCCAGTTTAGTCAGGTTAAAACCAATTTAAATAATTACCAACCGACCAATTTGGCGGTATCCTCGTTAAGTCAGGTTTTAACTAGTTTATATATTATAATTAAGGGAGATTAATCTAAATATTAGTAATAAAAGTTTTACCTTTACCCCAGCAAAGGGGAGTTACCTCCTCATTACTAAAAAGTAAAAACTGAAAATTAAAGAAAGAAAAGTATTGTGCGTAAAAGTAAATTGCGGAAAGTAAAAACTGAAAAGTAAAGAAAAGAAAGTGCGAAAGCGGAAATTAATTACTGAAAGCTATAAATAAACAAATAAGATACAATCTTCTTAGTATTCTTAAGGAATTCCTTAGAAGAAAGTATAAATTTTACAAATGAAATGGCTTGGTATTTATAGGCAAAATTTTGCCTCCATCAAATCATCCACCAAATCAATTATTAATTGCTCCACTAATTGCTCCACTAATTGCTCCACCAAATCCATTATTAATTGCTCCACTAATCTCTTATCGTGTTTGCTGATGATTTGATAATTTTTATTTTTTTTTTATTAATTTATTTTTTGCTTTGAAAACGATTGAAAGTGACATCCCATGTCCCGACCCATGTCCTCCACCAAATAAACCATTAAGTTTATTTGAAAAACTTAAACTGGAAACTCTCGCTGCTCTTGCTGAAACGACATCCCATGTCCCGACCCTTATAGTGTAGTCACCTTCAGCAAGGCCCCTCCATGAATTAAGTAGCTGCAAAGAAGAACAAACATGGTTAGTGGCTCCGGAATCAACAATCCAAGCAAATTTATCATCATCCACTAATAGAGATTCGATAACAAGTAAATCATATTTACCTGTAGCCTTCTTCTCCTTCAGCTCAGCAAGGTATTTAGGACAATTCCTTTTCCAATGGCTGTCCTTGTTGTAGTGGAAACACTTTCTCTTGGGGTTTGCATTCTTGGAGCATTTCTTGTTATTCTTCTTCATAGGCTTTGCCTTAGCCTTCCCAGTTCCTTTCTTCTTCATCTTTACAGATTTAGAAGACTCGACAACATTTGCCTCAGCACCGGGCTTACGAGGACACACAAGCATAGACTCATAATGGGTGAGCTCATTTAGCAGCTGCGTCAAAGTAAAAGCCAACTTGTTTATAACATAGTTGCATTTAAACTACAGGAAAATCTTCGGAAGAGTTTCCATAATCATGGTCACCTGGCTACGCTCGTTAAAATGAGTGCCATGGGTTTTGGCTGTATTGAGGTAGGTAATAATCCTCAAGACGTGCTCTCAGACTGATGTCCCATCCTTCATCCTAGCAGTCATCATTAAGACCATAGCCTAATGACATTGATGCTCCGAATGTTGCCTGAACATGCCTTGTATTGACTCCATCATTTGAGATGTTGAAGCCATAGGCTCATACTTTACAGCAAGAACCTCGGACTGTTGGTTTCTATTACCAAGCCCCAAGATCAACAAGAGCAAACAAAATATATATAAATGAATGAACAATATTGAAGTATGGCGGAATCATACTCACAAAAATCGGAATGCGGATGCGTTGATGAAATGAAAACTTCTCCTTTGTGCAGTGATGAATTCGGCCAAGGTGGAAAGTGCAGCTCCAAGCTTTGTTTGATCCTCCCAAGCTCAAGGATTAGTTTCCCATATCACATATGTATGATCCCTTGAAGGTGCTAGCCTTTGTTGTGATTTTGAATGCATAACTTCTTCAAATCTTGCCACAAAAATGAAGAAATGGAGAGCCCAAAACTGCATGTGTTTCGGCAATGTGAGAGAGAGGAGAGTTCTATGATTTTTGTTACAAAAAATCAATTTATATTTATGCCATAATATTTATTAAATTAATAATAAACTTATGACACAAATCATGCAATGGCTTAGAGTGTCAAACACTCAATTTCCATGCAAAACCATTGAGTGCATTGTACATTATCTCCATGCAATGCATTAGAGTTAAATAATGCATAATATGACATGTGTCATGTGGGCCCCACACGTTTCCAAATGAAAGTGGGCCCACGTGCACTCACGCGTTCGGGTTCGATATTTCCGAAATACCGAACTTACGTCGCGACGTTAATTAAATCGAATTTAAATAAATAATTGCGCCTAGCGAAATTATTATTTACGTCGCTAACGAATTAATTCTAAATTAACTCGTTTGCCCGAATTAAAATCTAATTTTAATTTCGCGTCGAAATCGAATTTCGATTATTATATCGAATATAATAATTTTACGATTAATTCCAAATTAATCGTTCTCTCTCTATGTATAGTACTTTATCCAAGATAAAGTCTCTCCGTAATTAATCCAAGATTAATCGAGTTTGAATCATACGTCATTGGTGAATCTTCGGGAAGCGACCCAAGAGATCTCCGGATATGTTGGCAGTAAATACGGTCGTCGGATTATCCGAACACGTACGTACCTCGTACTACATTTTTACCGATTCAGAAGACAAGGTTGGCTTCTAGCAAAGCGCCATGCCTACCCAATTCTCCATAAATATTCTTATAGGAATATAAGATCTATATCAAGCGTAGTATACCGTAGTATTGCGTATATCGAACCAGTATCGGATGATCACATGTTAGGCCTGGGACTGGAAATGTGTCTGCCCCGTAAGAAACATATATCGGACTGTTAGACATTGTGTCCCATAGCGTCACTGTTTGTAAATGATATTGTATTATTGTACAAAATTAACTATGTAATAATGAAATTGCCTTTTGCCATTTTGTAAATATTATTTACTTTGATATATAAATGGCGAAAGTCCATATGATTAGTACTGGATTGAGATGATATGAGACAGTATCAATCCATAAAGGTTTAATCATTAAATATCCCTAGCCGTAGTATTATCGAGACTGGACATCGATAATGCGGAATAGGCTAGTATTGCGCTTGTGCACGTTGTGAGGGCACAACGGCATAGTTCTCATATATTTAAGTATTGGATACTTATGCAAGTGCGATAGGAGGTTGTGTTTTACCGATGGTACGGAAAACAGCTTCGCTCTGGATAGACCCCGCGGAATCCCATTGGTAGTATGTCTAGGTGTCTATGGGAGGCCGCATCAGGGTAGGTGTATATGGTCTTAACCTGAGACTTACATCGCTAGTACTTGCGACAATCGGTAAACTTTGGTTTTGGTGGTTGGGGACCTTAACCGGTTCTGTGTACACCTCTTCTGGGTTTATCGAGAATCGTAGTGTACTGGATGTGATGTCAAGATGGAAGTATCGCTTCAGACATATAGAGGTGATGATCACGCAGGACACAGAACTAGTACTCTATAAAAGGTTGCAACCGTCGGGACAATATGACTAGGTCAGGATTGTCCGATTTAAAGAGACTAGTTGCTTGATGTCCGATATATCTTTCGTACGGGGCAGACACATCTCCAGCCCTAGGCCTAGCATGTGATCATCCGATACTGGATCGATGTACGCAATACTACGGTATACTACGCTTGATATAGATCTTATATTCCTATAAGAATATTTCTGGAGAATTAGGTAGGCATGGCGCTTTGCTAGAAGCCAACCTTGTCTTGTGAATCGGTAAGAACGTAGTACGAGGTACGTGCGTGTTCGGATTATCCGACGACCGTATTTACTGCCAACATATCCGGAGATCTCTTGGGTCGCTTCCTGAAGATTCACCTATGATATTTGATTCGAACTTAATTAATCTTGGATTAATTGCGGAGAAACTTTATCTCGGATAAAGTGCCTTATTTAGAGAGAGAGAACGATTAATTTGGAATTAATCAGTAAAATTATTATATTCGATATAATAATTGAAATTCGATTTCGACGCGAAATTAAAATTAGATTTTAATTCGGGCATACGAGTTAATTTAGAATTAATTCGTTAGCGACGTAAATAATAATTTCGCTAGGCGCGATTATTTATTTAAATTCGATTTAATTAACGTCGCGACGCAAGTTCGGTATTTCGGAAATATCGAACCCGAACGCGTGAGTGCACGTGGGCCCACTTTCATTTGGAAACGTGTGGGGCCCACATGACACATGTCATTATATGTATTATTTTATTGATAATGCATTGCATGGTGATAGTGTATAATACACTCAAATGTTATGCATGGAATTTGAGTGTTTGACACTCTAAGCCTTTGCATGGCTTGTGTCATAGATTTATTATTATTTAATAAATATTATGGCATAAATATAAATTGATTTTTGGTATCAAAAATCATTGAGAAAAAAAAGAAAAATCTCTCTTCTCTCTCTCACATTGCCGAAAACTGCATGCAGTTTTTGGTCTTCATCTTCTTCATTTTGGTTGCCAAAAGGCTTGAAGATAGTGTGGTTGTTTGGAACATCTCCTCACATGCAAGGCTAGCACCTTCAAGGGATCAAAAGAGGTGATAGGGAAACCATCATAGAGCAAGGAATTCACAAAGCTTGGAGCTTTCCACCTTCTTCTCCTCTTGGCCGAATCAATCAACACTTGGAGCTTCTTTTGGTTTGATTTTCTTCATCAACATAGCATTGTAAGTATGATTCCGCCATACTTCAAAGTTAAATATATATTCATTTATTGTATTTCAAATGCTTAATCTTTCCTTGGGACATATTATAGAAACCAACAATGGTATCAGAGCCATGGTTAAGCATGAAATACTTTAGGTTAAAATTTGACAAAATTGAAGCATGTTCTTGTGAAATTTGATGAATAAGAATGCTTGCATGTATATAGAATGATGTTACATGGAATCAATTTTATGAAAAATGCATTGGATGATTTTTCCCCAAAAATTTAACCTTGACCGAATGGTATGAAGAATTTATTGAAGCATGTTCTTGTGAAATTTGATGAATAAGAATGCTTGCATGTATATAGAATGATGTTACATGGAATCAATTTTATGAAAAATGCATTGGATGATTTTTCCCCAAAAATTCAACCTTGGCCGAATGGTATGATAAAATTGGTTGAAGCATGTTCTTGTGAAATTTGATGAATAATAATGCTTACATGTATATAGAATGATATTACATGGAATCAATTTTATGAAAAATGCATTGGATGATTTTTCCCCAAATTCATGCCTTGGCCGAATGTGTTGCTACTTGGAGTGGATTGAATTTTTTTGTGTTTAAGATCATTGGATGACTTAGAACGTGTACGGGACGTAGATTAGTAATTCAATCGGATTGAAAAACAAATCGACACAAAAAACTCACCTTGGCCGAATGTACAAGGACATGTAAAGGAGTTGATTTTTTGTTAAAATTAATGTTGGACATTTATTTTGAACAATACATGATTAATAAATTAAATGGGTATTTTTGAAATATTTGGTTTAATGTATTAATCTTGGTATTACACTTTAATTAATTGGACTTTAATGTTTGGAATATTAAAATTTAATTAATGGGCTTAATTGGTGAATTGGCCTTTTAATATTGTATTTGGGCATAATGGGCTTGGTTGGACCAAGTAGATTTGGGCCAAAAGGATTGGATCCAATTTGGGCCTAAATCACTCCATTAAGTCCAAATATAATATAATGGGCTTTAATAATTTAATTGGGCCTTATGGGCTTAAAATTGTTTTATGGCATTTAAGGGTGATTCCTTATTTGGGCTTGGTAATTGGGTTTGACCCACATTGACCAAAGCCCAAGCCTTAATGAATCAATTGAAAGCCCATTTGACTTGAATTAAATTAAACATTGGATGTTAGTTGGGCTTTGAGGCCCAATAAGATTAGATTTAGAATCTAAGTCTTTAAAGCACATTAAAAGTGTAAACATTTAATTTGGAATTAAATAATTGAATTAGTATTGAATACGAATTAAATTAGATTTAATAAGTAGTTCGATATAATTCGCGAATTCGTACCCTATGTACTTATTCTCAATCGAGTTGGACTCGCGCAAAATCAAACCGTTGTTTGAACATTGGATGATCACTTAAACAAAGACTAATTAATTGGATTAGATTGGTTGTAAAAGCATGTCTTGTTTGAATATATATGTATGTGATGAATGAATAGCGTATATCGGATGGATATTAGAAGGGAAAGGGTAATTTTAGAAATTATTGTAAATTTGGAATTTATAAATTGGACCTGCGTGTCCAGCCTTATCTCTTTATCTCTTTGTATTCTCTTCTCACCTAATTCCCCTCATTGTAAATGAGGTTTCTCTTATTGTATTTGTAATTGGGTAGTAGTAGAATAGTGCTAGCGGGGAGAGAAAGGGAGTGATTTGTTCTAGGAACAAGTTGTTTATATATCCATCCGCATATCACTATTAATTTACTTTACGCGCTTTATGATGTTTTAGAAGCATGCTTAAGGGTGTATGATGATGAGACCTAACAAAGATAAATAAATTGGTTGCCAATTACGCGAAAATCCCTCAATTTATATTAAGCGAATATCCTTCCATTGAATGGTTCTTGTTCAAGATCCGAAGTTGGCATTGGTTTGTTTTTGACCAAAGTCAAGACCTTTGTCAATCAAGGATGTACTTGAATCATGAGAGTTTTGTTGCATATCGGTGTCTTGTCCAAATCGTGATTTTTATTGGCCAAAGTCAAGATCACTTTTTGTCCAACGACATTGATTACGAAACTTTCCTCGTCAATGGGTCCCGCTTAACTGGAATCATTAGGTTGTTTTTGGCCAAAGCCAAGGCCTAAATGATTCGGAGGATATGGGTAGGAAAATGTAATGGTTACATTGGCATTATACATATGTTTCGGACTTGGATGTCCACCTAACCGGATCTAGGAATTGGATGAGATCCAATTGATCATGGAGATCTACCTAAGTTAAATAGCATACAATTTTTATTGGCCAAAGTCAAGGTTGTGTGTTATTTAACGGGATCCTAGCCCACTAGGAAATTCGATTTCCCGAGTTCTCTACAGAGGGTTAGAAACTTGAAGAAAATAGTGGGAGGCTATTATTGAATTTGCAATTTCATTCAGATACTTAGCCCAAATAAGGAATCACCCTTAAGTGCTTAATTTAATTCAAGTCAAATGGGCTTTCAATTGATTTATTAAGGCTTGGGCTTTGGTCAGTGGGTCATACCCAATTACCAAGCCCAAATAAGGAATCACCCTTAAGTGCCATAAAACCAATTTCAAGCCCATAAGGCCCAATTAAATTATTAAAGCCCATTATATTATATTTGGACTTAATGGAGTGATTTAGGCCCAAATTGGATCCAATCCATTTGGCCCAAATCCACTTGGTCCAACCAAGCCCATTATGCCCAAATACAATATTAAAAGCCCAATTCACCAATTAAGCCCATTAATTAAATTTTAATATTCCAAACATTAAAGTCCAATTAATTAAAGTGTAATACCAAGATTAATATATTAAACCAAATATTTCAAAAAATACCCATTTAATTTATTAATCATGTATTGTTCAAAATAAATGTCCAACATTAATTTTAACAAAAAATCAACTCCTTTACATGTCTTATGTATTCGGCCAAGGTGAGTTTTGTGTCGATTTGCTTTTCAATCCGATTGAATTACTAATCAACGTTCCGTACACGTTCTAAGTCATCCAATGATCTTAAACACAAAAAAAATCCAATCCACTCCAAGTAGCAACACATTCGACCAAGGCATGAGTTTAGGGGAAAAATCATCCAATGCATTTTCATAAAATTGATTCCATATAACATCATGTTATATACATGCAAGCATACTTATTAATCAAATTTCACAAGAACATGCTTATATCAATTTCTTCATGCCATTCGGCCAAGGTGAAGATATTGGGGAAAAATCATCCAATGCATTTTCATAAAATTGATTCCATGTAATATCATTCTATATACATGCAAGCATACTTATTCATCAAATTTCACAAGAACATGCTTTTATCAATTTACCACACCCATTCGGCCAAGGTCAAAATTTTGGGGAAAAATCATCCAATGCATTTTCATAAAATTGATTCCATGTAATATCATTCTATATACATGCAAGCATACTTATTCATCAAATTTCACAGAACATACTTCAACCATTTTTTCAAATTTTAACCTAAAGTATTTCATGCTTAACCATGGCTCTGATACCATTGTTGGTTTCTATTATATGTCCCAAAAGGAAAGATTAAGCATTCATGAAATACTATAAATGAATATATATAAAAGACTTGAAGCATGGCAGAATCATACTTACAAAGCTATGTGATGAAGAAGATGATCAAATGGTGGAAGCTCCAAGTGTTGGAAGATTCGGCCAAGAGGAGGAAGAAGACTTGAAGCTCCAAGCTCTTGTATTCCAAGCTCTTTGATGGTTTCCCTATCACCTCTTTTGATCCCTTGCTTGTGCTAGCAAAAATGGAGAAATAGAAGATCAAATCTTCCTTGCCATTGTCAATGGAGTTCTCGGCAATTTGAGAGAAAAGAGAGATTTTGTGTAAAGTCTTAATTGATCTTTGTTTTACCAAAAATCAATTTATATTTATGTTATAATTTATTAAATAAATAAGAAATCTATGACATAAACCATGCAATGGCTTAGAGTGTCAAACACTCAAACTCCATGCAAAGCCATTGAGTGTAATGCACACTATCACCATGCAATGCCTTAGAGTGTTTTGTACACTATTAACATGCAATGCCTTATCAATAAAATAATGCATATAATGACAAGTGTCATGTGGGCCCCACATGTTCCCAAATGAAAGTGGGCCCACGTCCACTCACGCGTTCAGGTTCGATATTTCCGAAATACCGAGCTAGCGTCGCGACGTTAATTAAATCGGATTTAAATAAATAATCGCTCCTAGCGAAATTATTATTTACGTCGCTTACGAATTAATTCTAAATTAACTCGTATGCCCGAATTAAAATCTAATTTTAATTTCGCGTCGAAATCGAATTTCGATTATTATATCGAATACAATAATTTTATCGATTAATTCCAAATTAATCGTTCTCTCTCTCTAAATTAGGCACTTTATCCAAGATAAAGTTTCTCCGCAATTAATCCAAGATTAATTAAGTCCGAATCAAATATCATAGGTGAATCTTCAGGAAGCGACCCAAGAGATCTCCGGATATTTTGGCAGTAAATACGGTCGTCGGATAATCCGAACACGTACGTACCTCGTACTACGTCTTTACCGATTTACAAGACAAGGTTGGCTTCTAGCAAAGCGCCATGCCTACCCAATTCTCCAGAAATATTCTTATAGGAATATAAGATCTGTATCAGGCGTAGTATACCGTAGTATTGCGTACATCGATCCAGTATCAGATGATCACATGCTAGGCCTGGGGCTGGAGATGTGTCTGCCCCGTACGAAACATATATCGGACATCAAGCAACTAGTCTCTTTAAATCGGACAATCCTGACCTTGTCAGTCCCGACGGTTGCAACCTTTTATAGAGTACTAGTTCTGTGTCCTGCGTGATCATCACCTCCATATGTCTGAAGCGATACTTCCATCTTGACATCACATCCAGTACACTACGATTCTCGATAAACCCAGAAGAGGTGTACACAGAACCGGTTAAGGTCCCCAACCACCAAAACTAAAGTTTACCGATTGTCGCAAGTACTAGCGATGTAAGTCTCAGGTTAAGACCATATACACCTACCCTGATGCGGCCTCCCATAGACACGTAGACATACTACCAATGGGATTCCGCGGGGTCTATCCAGAGCGAAGCTGTTTTCCGTACCATCGGTAAAACACAACCTCCTATCGCACTTGCATAAGTATCCAATACTTAAATATATGAGAACTATGCCGTCGTGCCTTCACAACGTGCACAAGCGCAATACTAGTCTATTCCGCATTATCGATGTCCAGTCTCGATAATACTACGACTAGGGATATTTAATGATTAAACCTTTGGGGACTGATACTGTCTCATATCATTCTCAGTCCAGGTACTAATCATATGGACTTTCGCCATTTATAAGTCAAAGTAAATAATATTACAAAACGGCAAAAGGCAATTTCATTATCACATAGTTAATTTTGTACAATAATACAATATCATTTACAAACAGTGACGCTATGGGACATAATGTCTAACAAGATGCGCATCCAATCGTGATATTATGACCAGGTCATGAATATCCGATTATAGAGACTAGTTACCAGACATCTGATATGTGTTTCGGACGGGGCAGACACTTATCCAGCCCCAGCCCTAGCACGTGATTATCCGATACTGGGCCGATATGCACAATACATTAGTATACTACGCTTGATACAGATCTTAATATTCTTTAATGGATATGTCCGGAGAATTAGGTAGACTTGGTGCTTTGCTAGGAGTCGACCTTGTCTTGTAAATCGGTAGAACGTAGTACTTGGTACGTACGTGATTCGGGTACTCCGACGACCGTATTTACTGCCAGATTATCCGGGGATCTCATGGGTCGCTTCCCGATAATCCACCGATGACGCACAACTTGCACTCTTGAATAATCTGGGATTATAATAGAAGAGAGAGAAAATTAATCTAGGATTAGTAACGGAGATATTTTATCCGGGATAAAATGTCGTCTAAAGAGAGAGAACGATTAATTTGGAATTAATCGATGAATTATATATTCGATATATTAAATGAAATTAGATTTCGACGCGGAATTAAAATTAGATTTTAATTCGGGCAAACGAGTTAATTTAGAATTAATTCGTTAGCGACGTAAATAATAATTTCGCCAGGCGCAATTATTTATTTAAATTCGATTGAATTAACGTCGCGACGTAAGCTCGGTATTTCGGAAATATCGAACCCGAACGCGTGAGTGCACGTGGGCCCACTTTCATTTGGAAACGTGTGGGCCCCACATGACACATGTCATTCTAATGCTTTGCATGTAGATAGTGTACAATGCACTCAATGTTATTGCATGGAAATTGAGTGTTTGACACTCTAAGCCATTGCATGTTTTGTGTCATAATTTTATTATTTATTTAATAAATATTATGGCATAAATATAAATTGATTTTTGGTAAATCATTTTTAATTAACACAAAACATTTCATCTCTCTCAAATGCTCTCTTCTCTCACGCCCAATTGAAGAAAATCTTCACTGGTTTGGAACCAGAAATGGCGTGAACAAAGGGAAGCCAAGAGTGGTTTCTCATGGTGAGAAATCAAGTGCTAGCACACTTACAAGTCTTGCGAAGGTGGTAGGGAGGTTCAACCATGAGGCGAGACTCATCCGATGGAGTTTGGAGCTTCGTTTTGAGACCCGAAACTGCCAAGACAGTGAGCATGGACTGCTGCAGTGGGCTTACAAAGGCAGTGCGTTTTGGGCATGATTCATCTTCAAATCGACATAACCGATCAATGTAAGTATTCCGCTATCTTCGTTGGTGTATTCACGCATGTTTTCATGTCTTGATTTGATCTTGGGACCTTAGAAATTACCAATAAGCCTTTGTCTACACTCTCATAAACCCACATATGAACTGTAGTTGTAGGACCAATAGAAACTATTCATTTATGCTTGCGTTTAGGACCATCGTCATTTGGGTTGAGTTGGACATTTTTTCATTAGGTATGGGCTTGTTGGGCCATTTAAACTGGGACGAGTTGGACCTTTGTCTACACTCTCATATACATTCATGCATTGCACGCATACATGCTGACTCGTAGTTTTAAAAGACATCATAGGTATCCGTTGGGTTAGGGAAGATAGAAGACTCATCAAAAAGCTGTTAGCGAACATGAGCGAATCAGTTAACGAGGGATCTCGTATGGATCAATTGGAAGCTAATCTCACTAAGGTTACCGAGCAACTGCAAGATTTGACCATTGTTATAACTAATATGGTTGTGCCTCGTGATGTGGGAGGCTTTGAGAATGAGAAGAACGAGGGCCCTCCGGGTGGGTTCAATGATGATATCATTGTCTTTTATGATGACATGGCTGAGTATGCCGCGGGAAGGATAGTCGGGTCTCAGACTGAATTGCAAAAACTCCGCGATCAGGTTAAATCGGTTACCTGCAAGCTGAAGGGTAAGCATGAGGATTTGTTAGACTATGATGCAATGCCTTTTAAGGAGCAGCTGCCAGCTTAGTTCAAAATGCCTGACATGTCCAAGTTCAATGGGAACAGGAATCCGAGGGTCCATCTCCTACAATATATTTTTGTAATGAGTTCAATGGGCATGTCACAACGTCAGGTTCAGAAGATGTTTGGGATGTCGCTTGAGGGGGCACCCGTAGTGTGGTACCATGGCCTTGAAAGGAAGGTTAAAGAGGATTGGAGAGCGCTGGCAGAAGCCTTTCTGAACCAATATGTCACGGATTTGGAGATCGACTTGTCGCTTCGCGACTTGGAGAATACCAAGCAGAAGTCGGAGGAGAGCTTCAAGGATTATGTGGATCGCTGGAGAAGCCAGCTTCTGAAAATGCAGACTCGGCCCTCAGAGAAGGACCAGATTAAAATGATCATCAAGGGCACCAAGCCCTATATCTATGGCAAGCTGAGGAGGATGACCTCCATGATTACTGATTTTTGACAGTTAAGAGAGACTGTCATGGATATCGAGGAAGAAGATGCGGAGATTAGGAAGTTTTATGGCCTGAATAGGAGGACTGTTAGAGGACCATCGGGAGCCAAGCCCATTTCTACCGAGGTTGCCGCTATCAGAAACCGACATTTTTCTAACCTGGGTAGGCCTTTGTCTAAAGTACTGGAGTAGTTGACAAGGTAAGGATTCCTAAAACACTTGGAGACTAGACCCCTTCCGCACCCTCTACCACCAAATCTCAACCCAAACCTTTACTACCACTACCACCAGCAAAAAGGCCATGACACCGACATCTTTTTTCACCTCCGACATGAAATCCAAGACCTCATAGACTCTAACAAAATACCCGACCACGAAAAGGAGCAACCCAACACACATCAGAACCCCCTACCTAACTATCACTCTGTCCCCCCACCTACCTACATGATTGGCTCCGACCTACTAGAAAGCTTTGTCCTTCAAACCTTTGACCACCAAGCCTTTTTCTTGGGGATATGTGATAGTATTAGTGAGGATGAAACAGAGCAGGGGAAGAATTTTTGGGAGGACTTCTCGAGGAGTGATGAAGAGGAGGTAAAAGGAATGACGCGCAGTGGACACTTTTACAATGATACCACATAAAAGGGCAAGGAAGTGTTGGTAGAAGGTAGAGAACTGGCAGAGAACGGGGATAATGCCGAAGAAGATGTGGTGCTACGTCAGTTGAAGAAAACACGAGCACAGTTAAGCATTTGGGAGTTGTTGTGTGGATCGCAGGAGCACATGCGCGCCATGGTTGAGGCCTTGAGCAAGATAATAGTACCGGGGGATGTAAACCCCGCAATGTTTGTAGGATCAGGTCAAAAAGAAGCTTTGCAAGTGATTACTTTTTCTAAGGAGGAAATCCTGGTGGAGGGAAGAAATCATAACAGGCTATTATTCATAAGAGTTGAAGTTAGAGGTAAGAAGACGTCTTGTGTAATGGTGGATGATGGCTCATCTATCAATGTTTGCCCTTTGAAGATTCTGTCGAAGTTGGGTGTGAAGGCAACAGATCTGAGTCCCTCCAATATGACCATCAAGGCATATGATGACAGTAAGCGAGGCGTTGAGGGCACCTTTGCCGCAGTGGTTAAGGTTGGCCTGATTGAGGATGAGGTGGAGTTCGAGGTGCTCGACATACCGGCCACTTTTGCCCTGCTGTTGGGGAGGCCATGGTTTCATAGACTTGGGGGCGTGCCCTCCACTCTACATCAGGTTATTGAGCTTCCGTACGGGGGAGAGATTGTCACCATCCGAGCTGAGGTAGATAATGTTATGGCCGCTTTCAAAACACAACCTTTCACGAGGTTCCAAGTGTCGGCAATCTTTGAGGAATGGGTAGATCCTAAAGTGGCTAGGATCATAGAGAAGATGAAGTTCGAGCCAGGTACAGGTTCGGGTATCGGAGGAGCATTGCCGACTTTAAGGGGCAAACCACCCGGAGAGGGTTGGGTTACAAGTCTGATGAGGATAAGCCTAAGACTTAGAAAAAAAAGATCAAAACTGACAGAATACTTCGTGAAGGCAACAAGGTATCCAAGAGAACCTGATCCAGTAGAAGTCAATGGGGTCATGGTGCCCCGATTTGAGATATTTCAGGATGCGATGGGTGAGAAACCACCGGCATCATAAGTTGCAAAGGAGGAAGAGAAGTGGGAGGAAGAGTTGATGAAGCTGGAGAGCCTGACCCTCGAGGAGAATAAGGAAACCGAGGAAGACCCGACTATGGGGGATGAAGCACCTTCGAGGATGAAGATGTTTATCTCTCTGATTTATTCGAATGTATTCCTGCATCTGCTAGCAATAAAGACATTCATTTCGCTTACTTGTCTGAGTCTCTCCCTTTTAATTTCCATGACTTGAGTATATTTCACATCAACTCAACCAAAAAAAACGCATTCAACCTTGGTACGCTTGAAAGCCCCAGGGAAGTCTTAATTGTGAGTGAAGTTACCTTTGAAGAGCGGAAGAAATTAGAAGAGATGTTAGTCAAATATGCAAAGTATTCGCTTGGTCCTACGAGGACATTCCTGGAGTAGACAGAAACATCGCCCAACACATGATGCCGACTTATCAAAATATAAAGCCGCTAAACCAGAAAATCCGAAGGATAAGACCTGAGTGGGCCGAGAAGGTCAGAGAAGAAGTCAAGAAACAGATAGATGTGGGATTTCTAGAAGTGGTGAAATACCCTGAGTGGTTGGCAAATATTGTGCCAGTGCCGAAGAAGGATGGTAAGGTCAGAATGTGCGTAGATTATAGAGACCTCAACAAAGCTTGCCCGAATGATGATTTTCCTCTACCCCATATAGACGTATTGGTTGATAGTGCGGCTTTATCTGCCATGTACTCATTCACGGATGGGTTCTCAGGTTATAATCAGGTTCTTATGGCTGAAGAGGACAAGTATAAGACTGCCTTTATTACTGAATGGGGAACGTATTGCTACAAGGTGATGTCTTTTGGGCTTAAGAATACAGGAGCCACTTACCAGCGGATGGCCACTACGTTATTCCATGATTTGATGCATAAGGAAATTGAAGTATATGTGGACGACATAATGGTGAAATCAGAGACAAGAAGCGGACATATAGAAGCACTTGAGAGGTTCCTTGAATGAGTCGACAAATACAACTTACGGCTAAATCCTAAAAAGTGTGTGTTCGTGGTAACGTCAGGCAAGCTGCTGGGACACACAGTTGGAATGGGAGGAATAGAAATAGGCCCTGATAAGATCAAGGCAATTACTGAGATGCCAGCACTGAAGACAGAGAAAAAAGTCATAGCATTCCTCGTGAAAATTCAATACATCAGTCGGTTCTTCACCAAGTTGATATCAGTATGTGAACCTATCTTCAAATTGTTGAGGAAAGACCGGCCAGTGAAATGGAATGAGTAATGCCAAGAAGCTTACGAAAAAATCAGGGAATATTTGGTGAAACCTCCCGTCTTGAAACATCCAAGACTGGGAAAACCTTCGGTATTATATTTGGCTATTGAACCGGAAGTGCTGGGGGTAATGATGGTACAAGCATATGAGACAGGGGTATAGCATGCAGTCTACTACCTTAGTAAGAAGATGCTTCCGTACGAAGCTCGCTATCAAGAAGTACAGAAGATTTGTTTAGCAGTAGTGTGGGCGTCCAGAAAGTTGCGTAATTATTTCCAATCTTACAAGATCCAAGTGGTAGCAAAGGAGAATCCTTTGAAGTATCTGCATTCAATGCCTTCGCTAGTTGGGAAGTTAGGCAGATGGTTGGTGTTGCTGACAGAGGTCGATATTTAGTACCTCACTTCCAAAGTAATCAAAGGGTGAGCCGTAGCAGAGTTCCTGGCATTACAACCGATAGAAGGAGATCAATACAAGTTTGAGTTCCCAGACGAATAAATCCAAGCTATAACAGTCCAAAGATGGAAGATGTACTTTGACGGAGCAGTGAACTGCAAAGGAGCCGGAATCTGAATTGTGATAGTAACCCCTGAAGGAGAAACCCTGCCTATGGCCAAGAGGTTGAAGTTCGGAGTAACCAACAATATGGCTGAGTATGAAGCATGCGCCTTCGGTTTGACGACATTGATAGCCTTGAAAGCTAAGAGCGTGGAAGTCTATGGAGACTCAATGTTAGTAGTCCGACAACTGCAAGGAGAATGGGAATTGAAGGAAGAACGGTTAAAACCTTACTTGTTCCACCTCAGGAGTCTAGCACAGGTCCTCCCCGATTGTAAATTCCAGCACTTGTCGCGAGAAGAGAACCAAATGGCAGACACATTGGCTACACTTGCTGCAACTTGGGAAAATCTGGAGAAATTGGTGATGAGACCTCTGGTGTTGACAACGGCAAGCAAACCAGTTTATGAGATAGAAAGAATCTTGGAAGTAGAAGTCGATGATGGGAAACTTTGTATTATGACATTCAGCGATATTTAGAATACAGAGAACTCCTAGAAGAAGCAAGCAGAAAAAACAGGATAGCCATCCAGAAGTTGGCTTCTCAGTATGTGAGTTTGAAATGAGAACTATACAAGAGGCAAGCGAATGGCATTCAGTTGAAGTGC
>SKCR01042644.1:0-58427 GCA_019454045.1 Zanthoxylum bungeanum
GACCTCTCGGGCCTAAGCCCGAAATTGAGCAGCAGCTTGAGCTTGAACTTTGGAAGACTCACAGTGATGACAACTCAACTGCTCAATCTGTCATGCTCACTGTAATGACAGCTCAATTTCGTCGCCAGAACAAGGGATTGGATCCCTATACTATGATGGCAAAATTGAAGGACCTTCACCGATCTAACCTTAGATCACAAAGGTATGAATTGCAGAAGAAGCTCTTTCACTCTCGAATGTCAGAGGGTACATCTTGTAGGAAACACTTTCCTCACAGAGCGGAAACGATTAGGTACACGGATAGACCTTGAAATTTTTTTTCTGTCTTCCCTTCCTTAAAGCCGAATGGAACCAGCACTTATACTGAAATTTTGATTCTGTTTCAGAAAAGATCTCAGCCCCGGAATGTGTGTCATACAGTCCCCGAACAGCCCCCGAACTGCAGTGAATTATTGGACTGTTTTACACACGTTACACACACTAACTGCACCCAAACCAACCCCTGATTTGCGTGACCTGCTGTAGCGTTTTAGGTCTGATTTTTCCACTAAAAAACAATCCTAACTCAGCCCCAAAAATTCCCCAAGGTGTTTAGCAAAACCCGAATTAAAACTAAACAAATTGAGTCCCGAATCAACCAAGTGATTCACGGCAATGGGCAGTAAAATTGTCCCAATGACGTGAGATGGAGATGAAAAGAATAATATGTTTTGTTCAATGCCACAAGATCTTCCAAGCTATATCTCATTACCTACGGAAAGTAGTGTGGGCTACACACATAAACAAATCCCTAAACGTTTTAGAGATTAAATCACACACTAATAATATTTTTCTTATTCTTGTTCTTCAAAATTGTTTCTCAACTTTTGAGAGAATTGTGAAGAAGAAGAAGGTGGCTAGGGTTTGGAATGAGAGCACTTCTTAAAAGAAAATCAAGTTTTCCTTTTATACTTAGGTCAATTTTGTTTCACTCAAACAAAACAACCAATCCCTCCCTAAGGTAGAATTCGGCCAAGGCTAGGATTTTTGGATTAAATTTTGTTTCAAAATAAACAAATCTTATTCCCTATACACTAAGGAATTCGGCCAAGGCTAGGATTTTTTATTAAATTTTGTTTCCAAAATAAACAAATCATATTCCTTATACATCAAGGAATTCGGCCATGCCCTTTATTTCTTCATTAATTTTGTAACAATATTATTTACTTTTCATAAAGTCAATATATGTTACAAATTAAATATATGATTAATATTTTGAAAGTCATTACTTCCAAAATTAAATCAAGGGTTTCCAAAACCCATAATATAGAAATTATAATCTTAGCTTTATTAAATTATATCATATATATAATTCAATATTTTATATTTAATAATTATCATATAATTATTAATACCATACATTAACTTTTAATGTATAGTTTCAAGTGTGACATAATTAATATTATTAATCATATTAATAATATTTATTCTTTTGTGAGTACATAATTAGACTATCCAATTATATTAAATCTGCTATAGTAAATCGAGCTAGCACGGGGACCAAATCGATCCACGGTTCCGAGCTCCAATAATCTCGAAATATTAATTAAGCTCTTAATTTGATATTCCAAATTATTAACTCCGGGTTATTCCACTAAAAACCCAAAGTTGCACTCTCGTTGCCGCAGATGAAATATTAAGTCGAACTAAGTCGTTGTCCATCGATATAGTCATTACATACGAATTGATCCTTCACGAGTATCTTGTAATTAGAGCCGGGTCATAATTTCCGTTATACCCCTCTAATTATTTTTACCTTAAGTACCATTGATTCTCTAATGAACGATTTATTCATAAATATTATGAATATTAATCTTTCTGTTCGTAATAGAAAGACTTGAGCGCTCAAATCGTTCAAGTACTGAATCAACCCTTAAGAAATATACTCATCTACTTCTCGCAAGAAGGAGTGAACTCCATGTCTATGTAAAACGTTCCCAGCTACAAAACAAACTGTGCTCCCAAAGTACGTAGCTATTGGTCGGGACTGCTACACCAACCTCACATTTATAAATCAAAGGACACAGTCTGCCATGCATGAGTTAGTCTCCTTAGGGTAGCCTACAAATAGGCACACTTGAGAACGTGGCTCCAACTTTGTAGTCTTATTCTTCAGCACATGTGCTGGACACCCCCATATGCGGAAATGTCGTAAACTAGTTTTACGATCATTCCATAACTCTAAGGGAGTCTTAGGAACAGACTTAGATGGAACTACATTAAGGATATGCATTGCGGTTTACAGTGCACATCCCCAGAATGAACTAGGTAGTGAGCTATAACTAAACATAGATCTCATAATATCTAGTAGGGTCCGATTTCTCCTTTCTGCAACACCATTTGGTTGTGGTGGTCCAAGTGCTGTGAGCTGGGATACTATCCCATGCTCAACTAAGAATTCCTCAAAATCTCTGTCGAGGTATTCCCCTCCACGATCTGATCGTAGAGTTTTTGATTGTCTTACCTAATTGGTTCTCAACCTCAGCACGATACTCCTTGAACTTTTCAAAGGTATTTGATTTGTGATGCATTAGGTAGACATACCCATCATCATATCTTGAATAATCGTCAATGAATATGACGAAGTATTCATAACCACCTCGGGCTTTTACATTTATTGGTCCGCAAACGTCCGAATGTATTAGCTCTAGTGGTTGACTGGTGTAGACAACATAAACTGGGCGACGCCTACCTAGGCTCGCGGCCTAGCTGAGAAGTGTGAAATAACATGGAGTCGCCACCCGGTGTGAACCGGGACAAAGATTTAAGGCCGCACTCACCCCTCGCAAGGGAAGACCTCAAACCGTTGGGTTCGGAATGGTCCCTTACTTATGTCACTTGTAATGAATGGATTTGTATAATTTTAACCAAGTCTACTCAACATACATGCCTAAATCTAAGTTCACATGCTTTGAAAGTAAAAACAACATTACAACAATCTAATCATGCTTCAAATACAAATTTGAGTGAAATGAAACATGTGAGTCTTTTAAGTGGTACGGGGCGTTATATCCCGAGTGCAAACCATACTACCGTCCATTCGGATTCGGCTATGGAATTTATGTCCGGGTTTCCATCCAATATACCACAAAAAGAATACATATTCCATTCACTCAAAACCACATCACGTACTAATTAATGACATTCATGCGACATAAAAACAAATTACATGCAATCCTACCTTATTAATTTATGTAACCTAAATTAATTAACATGTTAAATTAACTATTCATGCTAGCATTATTAAACACATATTCTAAGTCAATATTTCATGTAAACTAATTCTAAATAACATGCTTAAATAGCCATTTAAATTAAACATACTTCATACGTCATTACTCCATGTAAACTAATAACATGCTCAAACAACCATTCTAAATCATTATTTCATGTGAATTAATCCTAAATGACGCGCCAAGCTAATCATTCATGCTAAACAAATAAAAATACATTTCCTAAATCATTAACTCATGCAAATAAATTTAATACAACATACTAAACTAATTAAACACATTAAACACATTTTAAACCATTATTTCATGTGAGCCAATTCCAACAACATGCCAAGTTAACTACTCATGTTAAAATGCCATAAAATACATTTTTAAATCATTATTTAATGTGAGAAAATTCTGTGATATAAACCCTCAGGTCTAACCTTTTTTGTCGTTGCTCGGAGGCGCGTTACACGGCCGTCGGAAAGGCTAAGTCACCACAATTCCACCGATTCACTGTTTTGACGTTTTGCTCACTGTTTCGCACTTTTGTTCGCTGTTTGGAGTCCCCTTGAGCTGCTGTTTGGCGTGACCTTCAGAGAGTTGATAAGGTCAGTTTGTGCACTGGTTTGAGGGGGGAATAAGGGTGATTTGGGTGCAATTTCGTGGGGCTAATTTCAGGCAGTATGTTCGTGAGTTTCAGGTCTGTTTGGAGGCTATCTTGGCGTGAAAATGGGGCTGGTTTGGGGGCTGTGATGGCGTGAATCTTCAGGTCTGGACAGAGGCTGTAGTGTGCTTGAATTATAGAGGAAATTAGAGGCCAACTACGTGAGGTTGAGGGCTGATTGAGGGCTGTAATGTGCGTGAATCAGTGGGCAGTGAGGAGGGGTGTGTGGGCGTGATGTGCAGGGAAGATGTAGGGCTGTTTTGATCTTTCAAAATGCTTGAGTCTTTGCTTGATGTGTGCTTGATCTCCTTAGGTATGTGTTAGGGGTTTCAAGGTGGAAAATGATGGTTATATAGGCAAATGGTGTAGTGGAGTGTAGTGGAGGTGTAAGTGTGAATGAGTGAGGTATGGGTGTGAATGAGTGAGGTATGGGTTTGAATGAGTGAGGTGTGGGTGTGAATGAGTGAGGTATGGGTTTGAATGAGTGAGGTATGGGTGTGAATGAGTGAAGTATGGGTGAGGTATGGGTATTGAATGAGTGAAGTGTTATTTATTTAATATTTTGTTAAAGTGAGGTGGAATGGTTAAAGTAAGTTTGGTATATGGGTAAATCATGTTGGAATAGTGTAAGGAGGGGTAATTTTAGTGTTATGGTCGTGGGCCTAATGGAGGGTGGGCTTGGTGTTTGATTTATTTTGGTTTTATGGGCTTTGGATGTGGGTTTGGGTACTTAGGTGGCTTTAGAATGGTTTGGGGTGATTTCGGGTTAAGAGATACGTTAAAAAAATGAACTTTCAACAAGCGAACTCCGAGCGAACTTAAACAAAATATGTCAATTATTGACTTTGCCTTTCCGACAACCGTTTTCCGCGACTCCTACGACTTAAAGGTGGTGCATCCATACGAGACTCCTCATCGGGTTTCACATGCAAAAATGCAATGTCTACAGTCGCCCCCACTTTGATGGGACTTGTGTAGTGTGTGACAGTGAATCCTATCAAAGTCTATGCAGTGCATTTATACTTACCTGGCTCGCCAGCTGCCACCTGACTCGCCTGTTGTTGATTTGATGGTGCTAAGCCCCGTACCTAGGGCGTTGCAGTAGTCCACAATTCTTCAGAATAGTCCACGATAGTCCACATAATCCACGATAATCCACGGTGATCCACATAATCCACGTAATCCACAGTATTCCGCACAATCCACATAATCCACGGTAGTCCACGCAATCCACATAATCCACGGTAGTCCACATGATCCACGGTAGTCCACAGTAGTCCACATAATCCACGATAATCCACGGTGATCCACATAATCCACGTAATCCACAGTATTCCACACAATCCACATAATCCACGGTAGTCCACGCAATCCACATAATCCACGGTAGTCCACATAATCCACGGTAGTCCACAGTAGTCCACATAATCCTGATAATCCACGGTAATTCACAAACACTTCATGATGATCAACGGTAGTCCACAACACTTCATGATAATCCACAGTAATCCACAAAACTTCATATAATCCACGGTAATCCACAACACTTCATGATAGTCCAGCGTGCTAACCCCATACCTAGGGTGTCGCTGGTGACGTCTCCGTACCTAGAGAGCCACAAATGTCTGAGTGCTAACCCCGTACCTAGGGTGTCGCTGAAATGTCTCCATACCCGGAGTGCCGTACCTGGCTGAACTGATCTGATATCTCCGTACCCGGAGTGCCGTACCTGGCTGAAAACCTCATGATGTCTCCATACCCGGAGTGTCGTTCCTGGCTGACTGATCTGATAGCTCCATACCCGGGGTGCCGTACCTGGCTGAACTGATACTGAAATAATGTGGGCCTCGCCCCTGAATGCCATTCCTTGTAAAAAATTAATCTGAGCTGATGTGGGCCCCGCCCCCAAGAGTGCCGTACCCGGCAAGACTGGTCAAACTGATACTGATGCTGATGCTGATATTATGTAGGCCTCGACCCCAAACTGATATGGGCCTCGCCCTCAGCTGATATGGGCATCGCCCTCGAACTGATACTGAACTGGGCCTCGCCCTCAAACTGATATGGGCCTCGCCCTCAGACTGCTATGGGCCTCTCCCCCAAATTGATGCTGATGTGGGCCTCGACCCTGGCAAATACTGATAGTGATGTGGGCCTCGCCCCCATATTGCCATACTCGGTAATGATGCTGCTGATGATGTGGGCCTCGCCCCCAGATTGCCATACCTGGCAAGACTGCCACTGATGCTAATATGGGCCTCGCCCCCCAGATCGCCATACCCGGCAGAACTGATACTGAACTAATGTGGGCCTCGCCCTCAGGTTGAGATAGGCCTCGCCTTCAAACTGATACTGATATGGGCCTCGCCCAAACTGATACTGATATGGGCCTCGCCCAACTGATACTGATGGGCCTCGCCCAAACTGATACTGATGGGCCTCGCCCAAACTGATATATGGGCCTCGCCCAAATGATACTGAATGGGCCTCGCCCAAACTGATACTGATATGGGCCTCGCCCAAACTGATACTGATATGGGCCTCGCCCAAACTGATATGATATCTACCTCACACATTGCACCACCTCTCACGAGATAATCTTTGATAAATAGATATTTTTGTCCTCAATGAATGCTTTCGCGTCGAAACCGAAGAACCTACGAAGTACTCGACATACTCAAGTCCAATCATCTGAATGGGTGATCTGAGCTAGAGTCCATGTGTGTGTGTGCCAAGGCTCTTTCGCAGCTTAGTCCTTAAGTAAGCTAACTTGGTGATTTCGTTTCAGAGAATCAAACCAGTGGGTCTAACCAACCTGGATGTCTTAATCACATTCTGTGATTACTTCAACATACTCAACATGATATGATTTTCATCTTTTTTTCTTTTGTCTCTTTTCTTTTTTCTTTTTTTTTTTTTTTTTTTTTTTTTTTTTTTCTCTTTTCTTTTTCTTTTCTTTTCTCTTTTCTTTTTCTGACATACCTACCCTTTAAGGTAGCATTTCTCCTCATGGTGGTCCTAATACTCGCCCATGGGTAGCTTCACGCTTATCGGTTATAGGTTGTCTATTTTTTTTTTTTTTTATTTCCAACCATATCATATATCATAGCATCGGTAAACAAGTGTGGACATTCAGGCAAACGGTCATTCACCGATACATCATCTCATTAACTAGTCGCCTAGCTAACCACTCAGGCTTCCACTGTTAGGATCCCGTAACCAAGTGCTTATGAGTTTAATCTAAGATCAATCCATTCAGGGTACCGGATGAGAGCGCGTCTCGCACTTTTTGTTTCTAGGGTCTCTCCCTACAGCATGCAATGTCATCACCGGACATACGTCTGCCTATCAAAGACTTCTCTCACTCATTTTTTTTCTCACTCAATTTTTTTTTTTTTTTTTTTTTTTTTTTACTTTTTTCATTCTTTTCATTTTTTTTTTTCATAATTAAAATGAAATACAAACTTTTCAAATAAAACACAAACTTTCAAATAGGCCTTGGGATACCTGGTCAGCAGGGCACATTACCGATTCAGATCAATGTCCAATTTGCGCTTCTTGCCACGATCACTATCAGTCCAGTCCAATTTGGAGATGATAGGGTCAAGCTTCGGCTCAAAAGCCAGGATCTGGTCAATCAACTCTTCGGCCTTTGTTGCCGTCAGAAAAATGTCTTCCACAGATTTGGTGACAAATTCATGTCTCTTGGCTTCCGCAAGAAACACAAGCAGGAAATCGAAGAAGTGCTCAATATTAAGCAACCCGATGGGTTTCCGGTGAACGTTTAGGTGTGCCCATGATGCCACTGTAAATATTTCTTCGAATGTGCCAAGTCCACCTGGTAATGCAATGAACGCATCTGCAGTATTAATCATTTCATGGAGTCGTTCAGACATACCTGATACAATGCGCTCGTCTCCATTTGTTGGCCCGATTAACTGTTCATCTGCCAAAGGTCTCGGGATGATTCCCAAAACATTACCGCCACCATCTTGAACGGCTTTTGAAACAGCTCCCATCATTCCCAGATTGCCACCGCCATATACCAAGTGCATGTTTTTCGCAGCCATGACTCGCCCCAATTCCTTAGCAGCTTCCAAGAATTTAGGTATGTTACCAGGGTTAGATCCACAGAAGACACAAATTTCTTGAATCGTTGCTGTGAGAGTAGCTTCCATTTTTTTTTTTTTTTTTTGGATGTATATTTGAATGTGTTGAGGAGAGCAATGCCGCTGAATTTATAGGACCTGCAAAAGAGGTGAATAATAATTGCAATAACATATTCCACTGAATGACGGTTAGCTAGATCACAAAAGAAGTCATCAGAAGTCAAGAAAGGCCATCGGATCATGTCTGCAAAAACAACAGAGAGAAATCGTGAGATGTCAAAAAGTTGTGGATTCGTTCCAGGAAAATAACAGAAAATAACAAAGGAGATCGTGATACGTCAAAAAGCTGTGGATTCTTTCAACGAAAATAACAGAAAATACCAAAGGAAGCTCTAAAATGTCAAAAAGTTGTGGATCTCTTCCACTTCAACATGTCGTGAATGGTCCAAACAGTTATAGATTTCTGCCACCATTAATGAATTATCTCCCATTCTTGTGATTGCCAAGCACCAATCCCTATGTCCTAACTTGCTCCGCCTTTGCTTTCACCTGCAAAAAATAACACAAAATTAGAGATTTTACAAGAACATGAAACAGGAATCACAGCAACTTGCATAGGTTGCCTCCCTTTCAGCATTAACTCCATCGTCTTCAGCTAGACATGACCGAAATTCTTCTGTCATCGAGGCTTCACCGTCGTCTTTTTGTGCTCGCCGCTTTTCAATTTTCTGATTCTTACTGCTTTCTCTTCTTCTCCTTTTTTTTCTTTAAACCTGCAAATACAAAACAACAGAATAAATACGTGTGCATGTAAGTATGCAAGTGTAGAGATACTCCCTTTTGTGATGGGTTGGATCCTCATTGTGCTCCTCGGCGCCATATGTCCCTGGTCGCTCTTTGCTGGTTTTCTATCTGTTTGACATCTGTAAAAACAAAACACAATACAAGAATGCAAGTTACGTGTATGCATGTATGCATGTATGAATTTCTTATCCCGTTGGGTTAGGTCTTCTACAGGTGACTATTCAGTCTTTTCTCCTTCAGGCAAAACATAGCTTCAATCTGTTAACATTGATTGGCTCGGTGAACTCATTCTTTTCCAAGTCCGATAGTCTCACTGCCTCATTTCCCAGTCTCTGAATGGCTATCTCATATTTTCTGCTTTTTACAAAGATTCCCCATGTTCTAAACATTGCTGAGTATCATAGTGCCAAGGTTGAATGCTTTTCTCAAATATACTCATGTTGCAGAAGAGATTCGGTGAAATGAACGTCTTTATTATCATTCAAGAAAATAGTTCAAACAGGTAGACTAAGTCAACGTCTACATTAAAAGGCTGAATTGAAATCACACAAACTAAGGGGAATAGTCTCATCATTCACAACATTGCTTTCTTCCTTGGCTTATGGTTCTTCATTGCTATCATCTCCTATCTCCAGGTGGCAAGCTTGGTGGCTGAGAGTTTGGAGGACAAAAGTTTCGGGTAGGCCAGAGTTGATCATGTAGGTGGGTGGTGGAACTGAGTGATAATTTGGTAGGGGATTTCTCTGTGTGTTTGGCTGTTCTTTTTCAGGGTCAGGGATCTTATGGGAGTCAATTAAATCTTGGATCTCATAGCGAAGACGGACACAGCTATCGGTGTCATGACCAGGTTGTTGGTGGAAGTTGCAGAAGCGGTTCATATTGAGGTTTGGTGGGGGAGGATTTGGGAGTGGTCTAGGCTCCAAAGGTTTTAGGAGTCCTTGCCTTGTCAACCTCTCAAGCACTTTGGACAAGGGTCTTCCTAGGTTGGAGAAACGCCGGTTTCCGACAGTAGCAACCTCGGCAGTAGGCGTAGTAGTGGGCTTGGTCTCAGAATGCCCCCCAAAAGTCTTCCTATTTTGGCCATAGAACTTCCGATTCTCGACTTCTTCCTCCTCGATATCCATAACAGTCTCTCTCAGCTGTCGAAAGTCCGTGATCATGGAGGCCATCCTCCTCAACTTACCATAAATAGAGGGCTTGGTACCCTTGATGATCATCTTTATCTGGTCCTTCTCCGAGGGCCGAGTCTGCATCTTCAATAACTGTCCTCTCCATCGGTCCACATACTCTTTAAAATTCTCCTCCGGTTTCTGCTTGATGTTCTCCAGATCACGGAGTGATAAATCAATCTCCAAATCAGTGACATACTGTTTCAGGAAGGCATCAGCTAACTCCCTCCAATCTTCCTTCACCTTCTTCTCAAGGCTATGATACCAAACCACAGGTGCCCCTCGAGTGACATCCCGAACATCTTCTGTACTTGGCGCTGATGAGATAAGCCAACTGAACTCATAACTGATACATACTGTCGGAGATGCACCCTCGGATCCCCATTCCCATTGAACTTAGCCATATCAGGCATCTTGAACTGTGTTGGCAGCTGTTCTTCGAAAGTCATCGATTCATAATCCAGCAGATCTTCATCTTTACCCTTCATCTTGCGGGTAAATGTTTCTACCTGATCCCGGAGCTTCTGCAATTCTGTCTGAGACCCGTCCATTTTCCCAGCGGCATACTCAGCCATATCATCATCAAACATTGGAATATCATCATTAACCCTGTTTGGAGGCTCCTCATGCCTCACATTTTCAGAACCTCCCCCAGCACGGGGCACAACTATATTAGACACGGCAGCAGTCAGAGCTTGCAACTGTTCGGTAATCTTGGCGAAACTATTTTCCAGCTGATCCACGCGGATACCTCATTTTCTGATCCACTCATATTTTTATTGTCCTCTTGACAAGTCTTCCTTCTTCCCTAACCCAACGGGAATCTATGATGGCTTTTTAAACACAAGGGTTAGCATGATGCATGTATGCATGATGTGCGTGAGATGAGTATCAATGCACGAAAAAATAAGCTCGTAAAAGAATTTACAATAATCGGCCCGTTATCATTTCAAAGTATTTAGTCACACTATTGCGTAGTGCAAACTTGTCCCAGTTGAAAAGGCCCAACAAGTTTATACTTTGCGATAACATGGTTAAATAACTTCAAATAATAAAAGGCCCTAAACATAAAATGGCTCATTAGCATTTTAGAAGCTTTTGGCCTAATTGTCAATAGGACATGAACTTGTCCCTGTTTAAATGGCCCAACAAGTTCACATTTATCGACAAAAAGTCCAACTGAATCCAAATGATAATGGTCCAAAACACAAGCATAAATAAGTAATTTTTACTGGTCACAAAAGTAAGGTTCATGTGTAAGTTCTAGGAATGTAAACAAAGGCCCTTATTGACAAAGGATTACCCACAACTGGACTCCCCATTCAAGGGTTCAAACGACCAAGTGAGTGCACCTTATATATCAACAAGTTAAGGTATGTGACTAACTGTCAAATGGACTTCCCGTTGTAGATTCCCCAGAGGGAGGGCGGAGCAAAGCTCACCGTGGATACCCAAGCCCCTTAGGCTCTTATCGCTTGGTGACAGGAATAAACAACGAGTCCTCCAAATTAGTCTATCACATGAGATGATTATTTAGATGCCTTCGCAGCTTTTCCTTATAAAAAGGTAGTGAGTGAAGGAAAACACCAACCATCCCCTAGGAAAATGATTATCTAGGTGCCTTCACAGCTTTTCCTTGTAAAAAGGTAGTGAGTGAAGGAAGACACCAAACATCACCTAGCCCTAACAATGCCTTTGATTAAATTCCCTAAACTTACAGTAAACATGGTTAATTAAAACACAAATCCAACCATTACAAGACATGTTTCGAGGCCAATTCTCTATCCCCAGTGGAGTCGCCAGACTGTAGACAACAGAAACTGGGCGACGCCGTCCTAGGCTCGCGGCCTAGCTGAGAAGTGTGAAATAACATGGAGTCGCCACCCGGTGTGAACCGGGACAAAGATTTAAGGCCGCACTCCCCTCGCAAGGGAAGACCTCAAACCGTTGGGTTCGGAATGGTCCCTTACTTATGTCACTTGTAATGAATGGATTTGTATAATTTTAACCAAGTCTACTCAACATACATGCCTAAATCTAAGTTCACATGCTTTGAAAGTAAAAACAACATTACAACAATCTAATCATGCTTCAAATACAAATTTGAGTGAAATGAAACATGTGAGTCTTTTAAGTGGTACGGGGCGTTATATCCCGAGTGCAAACCATACTACCGTCCATTCGGATTCGGCTATGGAATTTATGTCCGGGTTTCCATCCAATATACCACAAAAAGAATACATATTCCATTCACTCAAAACCACATCACGTACTAATTAATGACATTCATGCGACAGAAAAACAAATTACATGCAATCCTACCTTATTAATTTATGTAACCTAAATTAATTAACATGTTAAATTAACTATTCATGCTAGCATTATTAAACACATATTCTAAGTCAATATTTCATGTAAACTAATTCTAAATAACATGCTTAAATAGCCATTTAAATTAAACATACTTCATACGTCATTACTCCATGTAAACTAATAACATGCTCAAACAACCATTCTAAATCATTATTTCATGTGAATTAATCCTAAATGACGCGCCAAGCTAATCATTCATGCTAAACAAATAAAAATACATTTCCTAAATCATTAACTCATGCAAATAAATTAATACAACATACTAAACTAATTAAACACATTAAACACATTTTAAACCATTATTTCATGTGAGCCAATTCCAACAACATGCCAAGTTAACTACTCATGTTAAAATGCCATAAAATACATTTTTAAATCATTATTTAATGTGAGAAAATTCTGTGATATAAACCCTCAGGTCTAACCTTTTTTGTCGTTGCTCGGAGGCGCGTTACACGGCCGTCGGAAAGGCTAAGTCACCACAATTCCACCGATTCACTGTTTTGACGTTTTGCTCACTGTTTCGCACTTTTGTTCGCTGTTTGGAGTCCCCTTGAGCTGCTGTTGGCGTGACCTTCAGAGAGTTGATAAGGTCAGTTTGTGCACTGGTTTGAGGGGGGAATAAGGGTGATTTGGGTGCAATTTCGTGGGGCTAATTTCAGGCAGTATGTTCGTGAGTTTCAGGTCTGTTTGGAGGCTATCTTGGCGTGAAAATGGGGCTGGTTTGGGGGCTGTGTGATGGCGTGTGAATCTTCAGGTCTGGACAGAGGCTGTAGTGTGCTTGAATTATAGAGGAAATTAGAGGCCAACTACGTGAGGTTGAGGGCTGATTGAGGGCTGTAATGTGCGTGAATCAGTGGGCAGTGAGGAGGGGTGTGTGGGGCGTGATGTGCAGGGAAGATGTAGGGCTGTTTTGATCTTTCAAAATGCTTGAGTCTTTGCTTGATGTGTGCTTGATCTCCTTAGGTATGTGTTAGGGGTTTCAAGGTGGAAAATGATGGTTTATATAGGCAAATGGTGTAGTGGAGGTGTGTAAGTGTGAATGAGTGAGGTATGGTGTGAATGAGTGAGGTATGGGTTTGAATGAGTGAGGTGTTGGGTGTGAATGAGTGAGGTATGGTTTTGAATGAGTGGGTATGGGTTTGAATGAGTGAAGTATGGGTGAGGTATGGGTATATTGAATGAGTGAAGTGTTATTTATTTAATATTTTGTTAAAGTGAGGTGGAATGGTTAAAGTAAGTTTGGTATATGGGTAAATCATGTTGGAATAGTGTAAGAGGGGGGTAATTTTAGTGTTATGGTCGTGGGCCTAATGGAGGGTGGGCTTGGTGTTTGATTTATTTTGGTTTTATGGGCTTTGGATGTGGGTTTGGGTACTTAGGTGGCTTTAGAATGGTTTGGGGTGATTTCGGGTTAAGAGATACGTAAAAAAAATGAACTTTCAACAAGCGAACTCCGAGCGAACTTAAACAAAATATGTCAATTCTTGACTTTGCCTTTCCGACAACCGTTTTCCGCGACTCCTACGACTTAAAGGTGGTGCATCCATACGAGACTCCTCATCGGGTTTCACATGCAAAAATGCAATGTCTACAACTGGCTCTTATACATTTTCCAGTAAAAGGTCTCTTGGTCATTTTTCCTTCTAAACAGGATTCACAAACTGGTAAAGTCCTGAGCTTTAACTGGTTTAAGGCTCCGTTCTTTATCAATCTATTCATCCAGTCAAGGTTGATGTGACCAAGTCTAAGATGCCATAGATATGTGTCATCATGAGAAATCTTTGGCCGTTTTGTTTTAGGTTTTTCAACCTTAAAATTTCAGTGTTGAGCAGTGACCTATGTGTTAACGGTCTTAACACATACAAGCTATTTTCTGAGTTTCCTGTGCATATAGTTAATCCATTTCTACCAATAATAACCAACTTGCTATTAAAAGAAACTGAATAACCATCATCCATTAGTCTAGAAACAGAAATCAGATTCCTGTGAAAACCAGGAATGAATAACACATTGTTCAAATTTAAATAACTATTATTAATAAAATTTAAAATGGAAACTCCCACTGTTCTTGCTGAAACAGCATCCCCTGTCCCGACCCTCATGGTGTAATCACCTTCAGCAAGGTCCCTCCATGAATTAAGTAGCTGCAAAGAAGAACAAACATGGTTAATGGCTCCAGAATCAACAATCCAAGCGGATTTATCATCCTCCATTAATAGAGATTCAATAACGAGTAAATCATATTTACCTGTTTCCTTTTTCTCCTTCAGCTCAGCAAGGTATTTAGGACAGTTCCTTTTCCAATGCCCATTCTTGTCGCAGTGGAAACATTTTCCTTGGGCTTGGCATCCTTGGAGCCTTTCTTGTTCTTCTTTTTCATGGGCTTTCCCTTAGTCTTTCCAGTGCTTTTCTTCTTCTTCTTTGCAGATTTAGAAGACTCGGCAACATTGGCTCTGCACTGGACTTACGAGGATCCAAAGCATGGACTCGTAATGGGTGAGCTCATTAAGCAGTTGGGTTAAAGTAAAAGACAAATTTTTCATAACATGGTTGCTTTTAAACTGCAGGAAACTCTTCGGAAGAGTTTCCATAATCATGGTCACCTGGCTACGCTCGTCAATACGAGCTCCATGGGTTTCAGCAGTGTTGAGATAAGTTATCATCTTTAAGACGTGCTCTCGGACTGATGTCCCATCCTTCATCCTAGCAGTCATTGCTGAGACCATGGCCTCATGGCGTTGACGCTCCGAAGGCTGCCCAAACATGCCCTGCAATGACTCCATTATCTGAGATGCTAGAGCCATAGGTTCATGCTGCCTTTGCAGCAAGAACCTCAGACATCCCTGCTAGCAAGTAGCAGCAGGCATTCTCATTTGCTGCAACCCATTTCTGGTAGGTATCGTGCACAGCTTGGCCAGCATTTCTGGCCGGCTCGGGAGGACGTTCCTCTGTCAGGACAAACTTTAGGTCTTCACAGGCCAGGATAGCGTTCATGTTACTTTTCCACTTAACATAGTTTTCCCCGGTTAATTTATCGTTTGAGAGTATGGAAATAGTTGGAGAAACCATGGCTGAAAAATAAAATAAACATGCATTTAACATTCATTCATCGCACATTAAAATCATCAAAGAATTTTGGCATAAAATTAAACATGATGCATGAACCATGAGTAATGAATTAGAAACCTACGAGAATTACTATGCCACAGAAATCTATCATCCCACAAGTAAGTGTCGCCATAGGGTAGGTCAAGTAATCTCATGATAGATCGAGACAATTTCAGTCAATTTAATATATGCGGGAATAACTCTTATTCCTATATTAAACAACTACCATTTTATTTGATCAAGGAATTTCATTAACAGTTAATTACTCCTTTGTGAGTGTAACCTGCCGTTTCGGGATTCCTTGACTTAACGAGTGAAGTGCCGCCGTAAGGTAGGTCAGTTCACAAGATACATCTAGAATCCTTATCCTCTCGGAACCCAAACCTGATATTGACTTAAAATGGACACCATCCGTAGGGGGACGAAAACAAAGTCGTCTCGAGGCGCCTTTTGAATCTCACGTTTTTGGACTAACAACGGAGATCGCGGGATATACTGTCGTATATCCCTCTCCCACTCACTATTTTAAAAATTAAGGTTTCTATCTAAAATATCTAATATTTTATTTTAACTAGTGTGGATAAACTTATGGCGGCTAAATCATAATTATTATTTACACCAGTTGTCATAAGTGAGCTAATCAATTTTAACAATTAAAATTGTGTCACTAAAAATTCATTAGTCTCTACTAATAGATTTACTCTATTAAAATAATTAATTAGAGTGGTATAAGTGAGCTATAATATTTTAACTCTTAAAATACTAGGCACTTAAGGGTCTAAAATCATGGAATTCTAAATGGTCAAAAATTCTAATTAAACATTTTAATAAATCTTAATGTGTCATAAAATCCAATGGTACGTGGAATTGTATCCCGAGTGCAGACCATATTACCGTCCATTCGGAATCGGCTATGGAATTTATGTCCGAGTTTCCATCCTATATACCAATGGAATTTATTATGCACAAATTAAGCCCAATAAATTAGAATTCAAAATTTAAACCATAAATCCAATTAATCTGATTAATTGATTTTCATGCATATCATTTTCTAACTTAAACATTTTAAATTACATAAAATCATAATTTTATGTCTATAATGATAATGCATCTATGACATGTTATGGCAAGTAAAATGCATGAGTGGGCACCCTAAGCTATATGACATGTTATTCAAACAATTCGAAATAAACATACATATAACATAAAAATAGTTTGCATTGACCGGGCTCGTATTTTTCCTATACTAATCTAATTAGTACAAAAGATTCACCAAGGCATTCCTTGGTCTTCAAATCCCGCTCCAAAGTGGTGTTGGCTCTCTTTGTGACTTCGGTGCTCCAAATTACAAAAAAATGAAACTTTACATTGAAAATTAAAATTACAACAAATGCAAACAATGGCCTTATGGCCTTACATCCCAAAAACAAAACCAACTACAAAAATAAGAGCCGGAAAAATTTACGACCAATGCAAAATCCATTCATCACATGAAATAACAAAACCATTCATCATATGAATATCACAATGTGCCCACTCATCTAAACATGCATATCATATTTATAACTCATATAAATATATTAAAAACAGAAACTTTAAATGAAAACGTGAAGGGTTAAGAACACTTTTCAACCTCGCTCTTGATGCCAATTGTAGGAAACGCTTTCCTCGCGCAGCGGAAGCGATTAGGCACACGGATCGACCTTGAAATTTTTTTCTGTCTTCCCTTCCTTAAAGCCGAATGGAACCAGCATTTATACTGAAGTTTTTCTTCTGTTTCGGACAAGATCTCAGCCCCATAATGCGTGTGATACAGTCCCCGAACAGCCCCCGAACTGCAGTGAATTATTGGACTGTTTTACACACGTAACACAAGTGAACTGTACCCAAACCAACCCCTGATTTGCGTGACCTGCTGTAGCATTTTAGGTCTGATTTTTCCACTCCAAAACAATCCTAACTCAGCCCCAAAAAGTCCCCAAGGTGTTTCCCAAAACCCGAATTAAAACTAAACAAATTGAGTCCCGAATCAACCAAGTGATTCACGGCAATGGGCAGTAAAATTATCCCAATGCCATGAGATGGAGATGAAAAGAATAATATGTTTTGTTCAACGCCACAAGATCTTCCGAGCTATATCTCGTTACCAACGGAAAATAGTGTGGGCTACACACACAAACAAATCCCTAAATGTTTTAGATATTAAATCACATACTAATAATATTTTTCTTATTCTTGTTCTTCAAAATTGTTTCTCAACTTTTGAGAGAATTGTGAAGAAGAAGAAGGTGGCTAGGGTTTGGAATGAGAGCACTTCTCAAAAGAAAATCAAGTTTTCCTTTTATACTTAGGTCAATTTTGTTTCACTCAAACAAAACAACCAATCCCCTCTCTAAGGTAGAATTCGGCCAAGGCTAGGATTTTTTGGATTAAATTTTGTTTCCAAAATAAACAAATCATATTCCTTATACACCAAGGAATTCGGCCAAGGCTAGGATTTTTGATTAAATTTTATTTCCAAAATAAACAAATCATATTCCTTATACATCAAGGAATTCGGCCATGCCCTTTATTTCTTCATTAATTTTGTCACAATATTATTTACTTTCCATAAAGTCAATATATGTTACAAATTAAATATATGATTAATATTTTGAAAGCCATTACTTCCAAAATTAAATCAAGGGTTTCCAAGACCCATAATATATAAATTACAATCTTAGCCTTATTAAATTATATCATATATATAATTCAATATTTTATATTTAATAATTATCATATAATTATTAATACCATACATTAACTTTTAATGTATAGTTTCAAGTGTGACATAATTAATATTATTAATCATATTAATAATATTTATTCTTTTGTGAGTATATAATTAGACTATCCAATTATATTAAATCTGCTATAGTAAATCGAGCTAGCACGGGGACCAAATGGACCCACGGTTCCGAGCTCCAATAATCTCAAAATATTAATTAAGCTCTTAATTAGATATTCTGAATTATTAACTCCGGGTTATTCCACTAAAAACCCGAAGTTGCACTCTCGTTGCCGCAGATGAAATATTAAGTCGAACTAAGTCGTTGTCCATCGATATAGTCATTACATGCGAATTGATCCTTCACGAGTATCTTGTAATTAGAGCCGGGTCATAATGTCCGTTATACCCCTCTAATTAATTTTACCTTAAGTACCATTGATTCTATAATGAACGATTTATTCATAACTATTATGAATATTAATCTTTCTGTTCGTAATAGAAAGACTTGAGCACTCAAATCGTTCAAGTACCAAATCAACCCTTAAGAAAGATACTCATATACTTCTCGCAAGAAGGAGTGAACTCCATGTCTATGTAAAATGTTCCCAGTTACAAAACAAACTGTGCCCCCAAAGTACGTAGCTATTGGTCGGGACTTCTACACCAACCTCACCTTTGTAAATCAAAGGACATAGCCTACCATGCAGGAGTTTGTAGTACACTCAAGATTAAGATCAATCCATATATGACCATCAAGTAGATTGAAATGACTTTATTTGCTTAACAGATATTATAAGAATGTCATTTCTATCTGGGTCCAGTCCTATATGATCGCATCATACAAGGTGCCTCCATTCTCATGTCTCTACATAGACTATCAGGATTAAGATCGCCATACAAATATAGAATGGACTGCAGCTATAGATAAACCACAAACAAAGTACCCGCTTTGTTTGCTCTCTATGGACTATTTATGATTACTAACTTCAGACTTAAATCCTCTGGTGTATGACACTCATACACTAAGTCTGAAGGTACATAAGTAATCTACGGTATTTACGAAGATATATAATATGCGAAAATAAACAAACAATTGATAAATGAATAATGCATCGTTTTATTTCAAAACACATGAAACCGTTTACATCACATGTAGCTCTAGGGCATACATCCCAACACATCTGTCGAGAGCCATGTGTTGGAGATGATTGCTGACATCGAACAGCTGGGTCAGCTAGGCATAGCCTTTGAGGCTGAGACTTCTATAGATTTGATCTTGCAGTCTCTTCCTGACAGCTGGAGCGGGTTCATCATGAACTAAATATGATGAACCAAGACCATACTCTTGGAGAGTTGATGGCAATGCTGCGAGAAGTAGAAAATGAACTTTTAAATGGCAAAAAGCGTGAGGCGCACTTCGCTTCAACATCTCAGTCTGCCAAGGCTTGGCCAAAGGCTACTGGAGGCGTGAAGAATAAGAAGAGGAGAAAGGGCAAAGCCAAATCATCAAAGTCTTCTGGGAAGGAAAATGACAAATCCCAAGATGTATCCTACAGTGTGGCAAACAGGGTCACTGGAAGCGTGACTGTTGTGAGTACAAGGCGCACTTGAAGGAAATCAAAGCGGACAAGTCATCGGCTTCATGTATGTTTGTTATTGAAATAAACATGTGATGAGTGGTAAATCTATCACTATTTCCCACTCATCTAACCTAATATTTTGTATAGTTTCTTGAGTTTTGTGAATATTTTGATGTGTTTTGTGTTATTTTGTAGATAAATAAAGTTTCAGGACATTCTGGAGATGATTTGGAGCAAAACAGTAAAATTGAAAAAAGGGCATTTTTGTAATTTGTCTGCGTGGCGACGCCTAACGTGCGCCAAACAATGCTAACGTGCGCCGGGTCCACAAGTCAGAATTTGAGAAAATTTGACCTTGCTAACGTGCGCTGTGCCATTTGTCATCATCCTACGGTGCCGACAGTCGCCATCACCACGTGTCGCCACGTGTCACTCCATGCCATTGCAACGTCATCATCCACATCACATGTTGACCAAGTCAAAGTGCCACGTGGCTGCCACATCATCATCAACCAATCACAGCGTGCCACGTGTCACAATGCTATGGTGCCGACAGTCACTTTGCCACGTCAGCGCCACGTCAGCATCAATCATTGACTCACTTATCCATATCTGACACATGGCGGATAAGAATCTTAATCAGCCAATTAGAAGCCACCACGTGTCACAATAATTGAGCTCCAACCACCTTGTCACGTGTCGCCTTATCACCTTATCCAGAATCTGAAGCCGACGAACCAGAAGCTGCCACGTCGACCAAACGGGCGTGTGACACGAGCTGGGCGTCGCGACGCGCGACCTTTACTCACGCCTATAAATAGAGCTCGAAATTTCAGTTTCATATGTACCATTCTCTCTGAATTCTCTCATATAAATAAGGAGTTTTCTATCTAATTTCTTTTAAATTTTAGTTTTGTAATTAATTTTAATTACTTTTTGTAATAATAGTGTTTTACTTTCTTTACTTTTTATAGTTTTTACTATTTACCATGAGGAGGTAACTTCCCCTGCTAGGGTGAAAGGTAATTGTTTTACTATTGCTATTTAGATTAATCTCCCTTAAATATAATATATTCACTATTTAAAATTTGACTTAAAAAGGATACCGCCAGATTGGTTGGTTGGTAATTCATTTTAATCTGGTTTTAACTTGACTAATCAATGATACCGCCAGATTGGTCAGTTGGTAATTAAATTTTCTTACTGCCTATATGGCAGGTTTATTTTGGTTCCGCCTTTATGGCTGGTTGGACTTAATTTGACTTAATCAGGTTATCGCCTATATGGCTGGTTGGTAAAAATATCACAAGTTTATATATTATATTATGGGAGATATCTAAATTAGTAGTAGTAAAAGTTGATCCTTTTACCTTAGCATTTTATTTTATTGCAATTTACTTTACCACAATTACTTTTAGCATTTTTACTTTATGTCTTTTATTTTCAAGTTTTTACTAGCCCTAGTTATGTGTTGTAACTAAATTAGTTATCTAGGGTTGTGATGACTTTAATATCACCAGTTTATAAGGGGTTATTTTATAGTTTGGGTAATTTAAAGGTTTACTTATTAAGTCTTAAGCCTAATGCGTCTTGTTAATTGGCCACTAATAAGATTGATCTGGTAAATCTAAAATGAACTAGACATAGGGGTTTTAGGTTTCAGCCTTAGACTTAATAGCCCACGATCTTCATTGAGGATATATAACCCTTTAATAGATTTCTTTACAGGATAGACATATACCTGTCGGGCGGGGGTTGCCATAATTGGAACTTAAACTTAATGAATCCAGATAATTTGGTTGACATAGAAATATTGTTCAATTGGGTTAAACTGGGTATTTGCGTCTGACCATCAACAGAGGCTTTCGCATAATTTAGTGTTCCAGGTTAGTAAACCGATTTATTACACAAACATAAAATAACCACTTCATCTTTAAAATGATATTGGAAGAAATCACAACCCTATATAGTTTTTAATATTGAATTTTCTTAAACCTACTTTCGAACAATTTTATTTACTTGTTTTTAAATTTAGAATAATCACATTTTCAAATCAATCAAACAACCTGTTAGATACTAGTAATCATTTGACCTCATAAAATTAATAGCTTAGGTATTAAGTCCTCGTGGGATCGATACTTTTTATACTACTTGAATGATACGTGCGCTTGCTTTATACGCATGTGTAAGTACCGGTCAAGTTTTTGGCACCGTTGCCGGGGACTTATTATCTTTCACTATTAGTTTAGGGGTTAGATACGTTACTTGTATCTAATTTTTCTTTACTTATTGTTTTTGTTTTCTTGTGTTTCAGGTTCTCAGAAACTTCATGAGAAGAACCAGAAGCTTTGATCTCCCACCGCTTGACCCGGAAATTGAAAGAACCATCAGATAGTTGAGAAGGGAAAGGCGAGAAGGCCAAGAAGCTTTAGTCAACATGGAACCTGAACCTTTGGAGGTTGCACCACCGATTCCCATTCGAGACAGAACTATTCCGGTGGTTGACAGACTCATTTCCTGTATTGTACTTCCTCTTTTACCAGCAAATGCATGTGACATCAAAACATGCATTCAGATGATTCAGCAGTCAGTGCAATTTATGGGAAATGTAACTGAAGATCCTAATTCCCACATCAGCAACTTCCTAGAAGTTTGCGGTACTTTCAATTACAACCGAGCAGCTGAAGAAGCAATGAGACTGCGAGTTTTTCCATATTCCATGAAAGATAGAGCTAAAGCTTGGCTACATTCACTATCAGCAGGTTCCATCACAACTTGGAATACTCTAGCCACCAAATTCCTTGCAAAGTACTTTCCACCAGCCAGAACTGCAAAGTTGAGGAATGACATCACATCCTTCGTGCAACAAGATTGAGAATCCCTTTGCGAAGCTTGGGAAAGATTCAAAGATTTACTCCGGAAATGTCCTCATCATGAGATCACAAAGTGGCTACAAGTCCAAACCTTCTACAATGGACTTTCTAGAATAATGAGAACTACAATTGATACTGCTGCTAGAGGAGCTTTAATGGAAAAAAGAGTAGATCAAGCCTGGGACTTAATTGAAGAAATGGCCAACAACAACTCCTTGTGGCCAACAGAAAGGAGCATGATCCAACGAATTGCTGGAATTTATGAAGTTCGAGCCAACACAGCAGTGAATGCCAAGCTGGATCAGATTTGCAAAAATCTGGAAACTCTTAACATGAAAGTTAATGGTGGATCCACAAATTCACCATTTGGAAGAGCACCTGAGTCAGAATTTTTCAACCAACATAAATAAACGGTGAATTATGTCAACAATTTCAACAAACAGGGGAACAATCCATATTCCAACACCTACAACCCAGGGTGGAGGAATCATCCCAATTTCGCATGGAGCAACAATTCAGGGCAAATGAACAACCCACCACCCGGATTCCAACAACAGAACAAAGGCCAGGAGCAGGCAAATGAATCAGGAATAACAGAAGTGTTGACCCACTTGAAAAAGATAGAAGCAAAACATGACTCTCAAGCAGCAAGATATGATACTTTGTTTCAATCCCAAGCAGCATTAATTCAAAGTCAATCTGCTTATATTAAAGCACTGTTGAATCAAATTGGACAACTGGCCAATGCTCAGAGTTACAGACCACCAGGTAACCTTCCTAGCAACACAAAGCCAAATCCAAGGAACATGGGAAATGAGCAATGTCATGCTATCATGTTAAAAAGCGATACTGAAATCAACAAAGATGTTGGAATCAAGGCAACAACAATTGAAGATATTCCAAAAGAAACAAAGCAACAGATGGAGGAAAAAGAAGCAAAGGAAAAAGAACAGATCACTCCACCTCCACCTTTTCCTCAGCGTCTTCAGAAGAATAAACTGGACAAGCAGTTTGCTCGATTCTTGGAGGTGTTCAAAAAGTTGCATATCAACATTCCATTTGCAGAAGCGTTGGAACAAATACCCAGCTATGCCAAATTCATGAAAGACATTCTTTCACGAAAACGGAGATTGGGAGATTATGAGACAGTAGCATTATCAGAAGAATGCAACGCCATCATTCAGAGAAAACTTCCTCCAAAGTTGAAAGATCCTGGTAGTTTCACTGTTCCTTGTACCATAGGAGAACATGACTTCGGTAAGGCTCTGTGTGATCTAGGTGCGAGTGTTACCTTGATGTCTTTTTCTATTTTCAGGAAATTGTAGATTGGAGAAACAATGCCAACTTCAGTGTCTCTACAACTTGCTGATAGAACGCTCGTATTTCCAAGAGGCTTAGATGAGGATATGCTGGTCAAGGTTGACAAATTCATTTTCCCAGCAGATTTTATTATCCTTGATATGGAGGAACACGCAGACGTGCCAATCATCCTCGGGAGACCATTCTTGGCTACAAGTCGAACCATTATTGATGTACAAAAAAGAGAATTAACCATGAGGGTACAGGACCAAGAAGTAACATTCAATGTTTTCAAGGCCATGAATTTCCCAGATGATGAAAAGAAGGAGGATGTTTCAGACTTGATGTGATACACAGTACCATTCAGAACTCCAATGCAATGCAAAGTTCTACTGACAAACTTAAAACATGTCAATTGCCTGTGGAGCCTGAAGATAAAGCATCTTTTGCACTAAAAAAGCCAATTCTTGCACTACAAGCAACAGAAGAGAAAAAATTCCACTAGTTCAACAAATTGGAGGAATTTCACAATCAGCCTTTTGAGGATGCCAAATTGTACATAGAAAAGGCAAAGAAAAGACATGATGAGAAGTTAGTGCGCATACAACTGGAACCAGAGCAGAAGGTATTGTTAAACAAATCAAGGGTGAAATTCTTCCCATGGAAGCCAAAATCACGGTGGTCAGGTCCATTTGTGATCACCAAAGTTTTACCAGATAGAGCCGTTGAGATACATGATCCTGACTCCAACAAAACTTTTAAGGTTAAAAACAAGCGTGTTAAGCACTACTGGGGAGAATCGTTTGAGCGACAAAAAGAATATGTCACACTTTCAGATCCAGCTTAATGTTCGAGAAGTCACGTCTAGCTGACGACTTTAAACTTAGCGCTCGCATAGAGGCAACCCATGCAATTGTGTATATATTATGATTTGGTGTGATTTAATTTTGTGTGTTTAGTTTTTGCAGATTAAGTCCTTTCACGATGGAAGAAGCTCTCGCAAATCTTCGCAAGCAATTTCCTTCTCTCCTTTAAAAATCTCTGATGAAAGTTTACAAAGCTCGTTTGGAACAGATGAGACTACTGATGATCAAGGTATTCCTACTGACATTCGTTGGATTATTGAAGCACGGGTCCGATTGGCAGGTGAGTCTTCTGACTCTTTTATTTCACATCCGCCTGGCTTAGGAAGGAGCACCTATGCTAAAAAGAGAAGAGCCAAAAGAATGTGTGTTTGTTATAAATGTGCTCCATGTTTTGTAATACTCGTTGTTGTTCTTTAGGAATGGTGTCTGATAACCGCGAAGATAAGATTAACTTCATTAGGGATGGCTTGTGTAAGGAGTCTTTTGATGACATATCTAAAACTCTTGAGACGCATCCCAGTGGATTTGTGTATCACGAGATTCGTGTGTTATACGCACAATTCCAAAAGGAAAGAAAACAATTAAGTCTCGTGAATCTGACTCAAAAAGACCCTGTTTGCCAATTTATAAGAAAATTGGATGGGAAGATTGTCCCTGACGCATAGACGTCATTCAAGCCGCTACATTTCTTGTACATATTATATCTCTTTGTCTTTTCCTAATAGTTGTATTTTGTTTTGTTATTTTCTTTTATTTTCTCCGACAGGATCCAGACCTTTTTGACTATCACGATTTATTTTACTGTTTAACTAATAATTGTCATTTGGCAGGTACTAGTGCTATTATTTTACTCACCCTTTTCAAGTATTATAAATTCAATTCATCATTGCACTTTTGAAGACATCCAGAGTAAAACATGGAAGCCACTTCAAGAAGACGAGTTGAAAACATCTGCGTGTTTTGCGGTAGTAGTGTTGGTACTAAACCATAATACGTAGAAGCAGCACAAGAATTGGGTCGAGTCTTAGCTGCAAGAAATATGCACTTAGTATATGGCGGAGGCAATCTTGGACTTATGGGGATCATTTCAAAGGCCGTACAGGAAGAAGGCAGTCACATTTTGGGAATCATCCCAAAACCCTTGGCAGAGGTAAATCTTATTGAACCATCAAACGGAGAGGAAATGATCGTGCCAGGTATGTCTGAACGACTGGTAGAAATGATTAACCGTGCTGATGCTTTTATCGTTTTGCCAGGTAGCTTGGGCACATTGGAGGAAATTTTTATAGTACTATCTTGGGCGAACCTGAACATATACCAGAAACCAATTGGGCTGTTTAACGTTGATGGATTTTATATTTTTCTTTGTGTGTTTCTTGATGATGCCCGGAGAAATGGGTTCGTGTCAAAACCTTTAAAAGAACTACTCTTTATTGCCAGAACTGCTCCGGATCTAATTGACCAACTCTTAGCCTATGAACCACAAGTTGACCCTATCCTTTCAAAGATAAATTGGTCCGAGGACGATCATGGTAAGAGTCGTCGGATTAATCTGGATCTTAACCTTTAATTTCCTGTAGAATTTCAGCTAACTAGGTACGACCTTCTTAACTCTCCTTTTACTTTTCAAGACATTGAGGACAATGTCTCATTTAGGTTTGGGGGAGGAAATTAGTTGATTAGTATCTTATTTTTAGTTGTGTGTTGTTTTTATTTTTAGTCCAAATTTTTTTCGAAAAATACAAAAAAAAATTGAAAAATTTTCAAAAATTACAAAAATATTTTGCGTTTTGTTTTTTTATTTTGACTAAAAAGGTGAAATTGGTAGGAGATATCTGTGTAAGGAGTTTTCACTCATGAGACGTATTTCAAACCGTTTTTGAAACAAGTTAATTTTTGTTTATGTCATTTTAAATTATTTAATTTGTAAAATTCTCCATAAAACTGACTAAAATTGATCTTCATATGCTTAGTTAGCAGATATTATCAACATGCACAGTAACATACGGACATGAGCTAAAATTGAAAAGTTTGTAATATTCAGTGCTCTAGTTTAATTGGAGGAAGCATCTCAAAAAAGCAATGGAGTAAAAAAAACAAAAAAAAAAAAACGTCTGAGATCCTAGTTATTAAGTTTGTAAGGGTGTTTTAACACCTAGTGCCCTAAAACCAACTGGTTTGGGAGTCATTGGCCCAAAGCTCGCTACATTGATCAAAGATGTTGCAAAAATATATATCTGAAGTCTGAGTAATTAAGTCTGTAGGGGTGTCTTAACACCTGGTGCCCTAAAGCCAACTGGTTTGGGAGTCACCGACCCAACACTCGCTACATAGACGGAAGGTATTGTATATAAATAAAAAATAAATCCGAAAATCCGAAAAATTACTCCATTGCTACAAAAATGTGTGAATTCTGATAAAACTTTAGGACAAAAATATTACTTTCTTATCAACTGCACTTATGACTGTTGTGGGCAAAAATGAGTTGTTTAATATTTTGTTAGCTGTGTATATGGAGAATGGTAATTATAATCGGAGAATTTATTTATTCAATAATTTAGAAAGAAAGAAAACAACTAGTAATTTGGAGTATAAGCTTCACATGATTAGTCACTAACTTCTTTATTCTCTTTTCACTTGTCTTTTTGCTTTTGTGTGCATTAGTTTCACTACCTTCTTACTTTTGTAAAATGTTTGTGGGTATCATTGCTGTAAACCCTCACGAGACTGCAACTCGTCCACTAGGGACACCTAGGGGTTTAAAGGCTTGTTTCATATGCTAAATGCAACTGTGATCCCTACGAAAGTGGCTTAATTAAATTTTATTATGTTATTTTATTTTATGTTTTGCTCGAGGACTAGCAAAATGTTAGGTTTAGGGGTGTGATGAGTGGTAAATCTATCACTATTTCCCACTCATTTAACCTAATATTTTGTATAATTTCTTGAGTTTTGTGAATATTTTGATGTGTTTTGTGTTATTTTGTAGATAAATAAAGTTTCAGGATATTCTGAAGATGATTTGGAGCAAAACAGTGAAAATTGAAAAAAAATGGCATTTTTGTAATTTGTCCGCATCGCAACGCGCAAGCCCTTGGCGTCGCGACACCTAATGTGCGCCGAACAGTGCTAACGTGCGTCGGGTCCACAAGTCAGAATCTGAGAAAATTTGAATTTACTAACGTGCGCCGTGCCACGTGTCACCATCACAGCCGATCTGCTAACGTGCGTCGTGCCACGTGTCATCATCCTACGGTGCCGAAAGTCGCCATCGCCATGTGTCACTCCACGTCATTGCCACGTCATCATCCACATCACTTGTTGACCAAGTCAAAGTGCCACGTGGCTGCCACATCATCATCTACCAATCACAGCGTGCCACGTGTCACAATTATATGGTGCCGACAGTCACTTCGCCCTGTGTCGCCATGTCAGCATCAATCATTGACTCACTTATCCATATCTGACACATGCGGATAAGAATCTTAATCAGCCAATCAGAAGCCGCCACGTGTCATAATAATTGAGCTCCAACCAACTTGCCACGTGTCGCCTTATCACTTTATCCAGAATCTGAAGCCGACGAACCAGAAGCTGCCACGTCGACCAAACGGGCGTCGCGACGCCTAACCCTTACTGACGCCTATAAATAGAGCTCGAAATTTCAGTTTTAGATGTACCATTCTCTCTGAATTCTCTCATATAAACATGGAGTTTTCTATCTAATTTCTTTTAAATTTTAGTTTTGTAATTAATTTTAATTACTTTTTGTAATAATAGTGTTTTACTTTCTTTACTTTTTAAAGTTTTTACTATTTACCATGAGGAGGTAACTTCCCCATGCTAGGGTGAAAGGTAATTCTTTTACTATTGCTATTTAGATTAATCTCCCTTAAATATAATATATTCACTATTTAAAATTTGACTTAAAAATGATACCGCCAGATTGGTCGGTTGGTAATTCATTTTAATCTGGTTTAAACCTGACTAATCAAGGATACCGCTAGATTGGTCGGTTGGTAATTAAATTTTCTTACCGCCTATATGGCAGGTTTATTTTGGTTCCGCCTTTATGGCTGGTTGGATTTAATTTGACTTAATCAGGTTACCGCCTATATGGCCGGTTGGTAAAATAATCACAACTTTATATATTATATTATGAGAGATATCTAAATTAGTAGTAGTAAAAGTTGATCATTTTACCTTAGCATTTTATTTTATTGCAATTTATTTTACCGCAATTACTTTTCAGCATTTTTACTTTATGTCTTTTATTTTCAAGTTTTTACTAGCCCTAGTTATGTGTTGTAACTAAATTAGTTATTTGGGGTTGTGATGACTTTTAATATCACCAGTTTATAAGGGGTTATTTTATAGTTTGGGTAATTTAAAGGTTTACTTATTAAGTCTTAAGCCTAATGCGTCTTGTTAATTGGCCACTAATAAGATTGATCTGGTAAATCTAAAATGAACTAGACAGGGATTTTAGGTTTCAGCCGTAGGCTTAATAGCCCACGATCTTCCTTGAGGATAGATAACCCTTTAATAGATTTCCTTACAGGATAGACATATACCTGTCGGGCGGGGGTAACCATAATTGGAACTTAAACTTAATGAATCCAGATAATTTGGTTGACATAGACATATGGTTCAATTGGGTTAAACTGGGTATTTACGTCTGACCATCGACAGAGGCTTTCGCATAATTTAGTGTTCCAGGTTAGTAAACTGATTTATTACACAAACATAAAATAACCACTTCATCTTTAAAATGATATTGGAAGAAATCACAACCCTAGATAGTTTTTAATATTGAATTTTCTTAAACCTACGTTCGAACAATTTTATTTACTTGTTTTTAAATTTAGAATCGTCACCTTTTCAAATCAATCAAACAACCTGTTAAATACTAGTAATCATTTGACCTCATAAAATTAATAGCTTAGGTATTAAGTCCTCATGGGATCGATACTTTTTATACTACTTGAACGATACGTGCGCTTGCGTTATACTCGTGTGTAAGCACCGGTCAACATGTCTACTTCTAGTATTAAAAATTGGATTTTTGATTATTGTTGTGGTACTCATAAATGTACTGATGTGCAGGATCTGCAGATTAGTAGGAGACTGGCTTCATGAGAGATAGACCTCCGAGTTGGAAATGGGACTAGAGTCACCGTTTTGGCTGTTGGGACCTATATTTTGGAACTGCCCTCGGGGCATGTACTTAATTTATCAGACTCCTATTATGTACCTCGTTTGACTAGGAATATTAATTCTGTATCTTGTTTAGCCCAATGTGGGTATACTTTTGTATTCAGAAACACATGATGTTTTGTTTATAAAAATGATATTGAGATATGTAGTGCTGATGTTAATAATGGTCTTTATATTTTGAATATAAATCAATCTCAAACATATAACGTAACAAATAAAAGGCTTAAATTAAGTAACAAAGATGAAACTTATATGTGGCATTGTTGTCTAGGACACATTAACAAGACTCGCATATCCACACTTTCGAAGAGTGGATACTTGGACGGATTTGATACAAATTCATATGACATCTGCGAATCTTGTTTATTAGGCAAAATGCCTAAAACACCTTTTAGTGGTAAAGGTGCACGTGCCACCGAACTGTTAGCCCTCGTTCATAGTGACGTGTGCGGGTCCATATCTAGCCAGGCTAGAGGTGGATATGAATACTTCGTAACCTTTACAGATGATGCATCACGTTATGGTTATGTGTATCTTATGAGACACAAGTCAAAAACTTTTGAGAAATTCAAAGAGTTTCGACACGAAGTATAAGAACAGACCAGTAAAAGTATTAAAACATTACAATCGGACCGTGGTGGAGAATACTTAAGAAAATGAGTTTCACGATTACTTTAAAGAGTATGGTATTCTTTCACAGTAGACTCCTCCCGGAACACCTCAATTAAACGGTGTGTCCGAACGGAGAAACCAAACTTTGTTGGACATGGTAAGGTCTATGATGAGTCGCACTGAGCTACCAATTTCCTTCTAGGGATATGCATTGAACAATGCAATACTTATTTTGAATAAGGTTCCGTCAAAGTTTGTTCAACAGACTCCATATCAAATATGGACATGAAAGAAACTGGGTTTCTCATTCCTGAAGATTTGGGGATGCTGGGCATACGTTAAACGTTTGCTTGATACCAAACTAGAACCCAAATCTGATAAGTGTCTATTTGTAGGTTATCTTAGGGAAACCAAATTATATTACTTCTACAACCCACAAGAGAACAAAGTATTTGTTGCTCTACATGCGGTTTTCCTCGAAAAGGAATTCCTAAATGCAGTGGTAAGTGGGAGGAAAGTAGAACTTGATGAAAATCCTAGTGATACTATTCCTGGCAACGATTCCTTACCGGAACACGAATAGTTCATCAGGGATGAGACTGTACCACAATCTTCTAATACACAAAAATCGCGTAGGTCAGAGAGAGTCAGAAAAAAACCTGAGAGGTATGGGTTTCTGATCTCACCTCATGTGGATATTAATCTTATTGAGGAAGACGAACCGACTACATATGAGGAAGGGATACAAGGTATCGACTTCGGTTTATGGTAAGATGCCATGAAATCCGAAATGGATTCCATGTACACCAACCAAGTTTGGACACTGGTGATGCACTAGAAGGCGTAAAGCCTATTGGTTACAAATGGGTCTTCAAGAAGAAGACCGACATGGATGGCAACTTACAAACGTACAAAGCTAGGCTTGTAGCGAAAGGGTATTGTCAACGACATGGGGTCGATTACGACGAAAGTTTTTCACCTGTTGCGATGATTAAATCCATTCGGATAATGCTTGCTATTGCTGTATATTTCGATTATAAAATATAGCATATGGACGTCAAAACCGCTTTCCTTAACATAAACCTTTTGGAGGATGTTTATATGCAATAGCCTGATGGTTTTGTCGTACCTAAACATGCAAAAAAGGTTTGCAAGTTAAATCGATCCATTTATGGATTGAAACAAGCATCGCGTTCTTGGAACCAATGTTTTGATGAGATCATAAAAGAATATGATTTCGTTCAAAACGAGGATGATCCTTGTGTATATAAGAAGGTTAGTGGGAGCGCACTAACATTCATTGTCCTTTACGTTGATGATGTATTGCTTATTGTCAATGACATTCCCATGCTACAATCGGTGAAAGCTCGGCTTTCATTAAAATTCTCCATGAAAGATCTGGGAGAAACAACCTTTATTTTGGGAATAAAGATCTACTGGGATAGATCTAGAAAGCTGCTTGGACTCTCATAGAGCACATACATTGACAAAGTGTTGAAGAGATTCAACATGGATCAGTCTAAGAGGGGACTATTTCTAGTGTCACATGGCGTCACTCTATCTAAAGACATGTGTCCTAAAACTCAAGATGAGAGAGACAACATGAGTCAGATCTCGTTCGCTTCTGCAGTCGGATCGATCATGTATGCCATGATATGTACGCGAACTGATGTCTCGTATGCTTTGAGCATGTGTAGTCGCTATCAGGCCGATCTAAGTGATTGTCACTGGGTTGCGGTTAAGAGCATCCTTAAGCATCTTAGACGAACTAAGGATGCTTTCTTAATCTATGGAGATGGAGAAATTGAGGTAACTGGGTTTACCGATGCAAGTTTCCAAACCGATAAAGACGACTGTAAGTCGCAATCCGGGTACATATTTTGTTTGAACAACGGAGCAGTGAGCTGGAAATCTTCTAAGCAAGAGACTGTTACCGATTCAACAATAGAAGTGGAATACATCGCTGTAGCTAAGGCAGTAAAAGAGGCAATTTGGATTCGTAAATTCCTAATTGGATTAGGAGTAGTTCCGTTAGCAGTTGAGCCCGTTCCTTTGTATTGTGACAATAACGGGGCAATACCGCATGCTAAGGAACCGCGGTCTCATCAACAATCCAAGCATGTACTTCGACATTACCATATGATTCGTGAGATCATACAGCATGGCGATGTGAATATCAAGAAGGTCGCATCAGATGATAACATTGCAGATCCGCTGACGAAGGCTATTCCTCAGCAAAAGTTTGAGCGACATGTACATAGTTCAGGTGTTAGATACTTGAGTGATTGGCTATAGGCCAAGTGGGAGATTGTTGGACAATTATGACCCATATCATCACTATTTGTAAAAGAAATTGTGGTTTTTGTACAAATTAACTATGTGACAAAGGAAATTGTCATTTTATCATTTTGTAATTAGATTACTTGGATATATAAATGATAAAAGTCCTTATGATTAGTTCCAGATTATAAGATATGAGACAATATCAATCCACTAAATGTTTAATCATTAAATATCCCTAGTTGTAGTATTATCGAGACTGGACATTGATAATGCGGAATAGGCTAGTATTACACTTGTGTGCGTTATGGAAGCATAACATCATAGTTCTCATATATTTGGGTATTGGATACTCATGCAATAAATTGGGTATTGGATACTCATGCAAGTGTAATAGGAGGTTCTGTTTACCGATGGTATGGAAACAGCTTCGCTCTGGATAGACCCCTCGGAATCACATTGGTAGTATGACTATGTGTCTATGGGAATCCGAATCAGGGTAGGTGTATTTGGTCTTAACCTGAGACTTAAATCGCTAATACTTGCGACAATTAGTACGCTTTGGTTTTGGTTGTCCAGGGCTTTAACAGGTTCTGTGTACGCCTCTTCTGGATTTATTGAGAATCGTAGTGTATTGGGTGTGATGTCAAGATGGAAGTATCACTTCAGTCATATGGAGATGATGATCACGTAGGGATACAGAACTGGTACTCTAGTATGTTGCAACTATCAGGATAATATGACAAGGTCAGGATTATCCGATTAAAGAGACTAGTTGCTTGTGATCCGATATATGCTTCGTATGGGGCAGACACAACTCCAACCTCAGGCCTAGCATGTGACATCAGATACTGGATCACAATACGCAATACTTAGTATACTACGCCTGACAAAGATTATATATTCCTTAAAGAATATTTTTGGAGAATTGGGCAGGCACGGTGCTTTGCTAGAAGCCAACCATGTCTTGTAAATCAGTAAGAACGTGGTACGAGGTACGCACGTGTTCGGATAGTCTGATGACCGGATTTACTGCCAACATATCTAGGGATCTCTTGGGTCGCTTCTCGAAGATTCACCGATGACGTTTGACTCAAACAGAATTAATCTATGATTAATTATGAGAGAGAGAAAATTAATCTGGGATTAATTGTGACAAGAATTTATTGGGATAAAATTCGAATAGAAGAGAGAGAATGATTAATTTGGAATTAATCGATTAAATAATATATTTGATATATTAAATGAAATTAGATTTCAACGCGGAATTAAAATTGGATTTTAATTCGGGCGAACAAATTAATTTAGAATTAATTCGCAAGCGACTTTCGTAATAATTTTGCGAGGCATTATTATTTAATTAAATTTGATTTATAAAGTCGCAACGGAAAATTCGTTAATTCGGAATTAACAAACCCGAGCCCGAAATGTGTTTAGCGGGCCCACTCTGATTTTTTATTTAAAGTGGGGCCAGCATCAAGTCACATCACTAGTCAATCTCATCACCTTTTGGTTGATGGAAGTTGTTAGTTGGTGTCGGCTTGTAAAACACATTCGCTTATTTTATTTGATTGATGTGTAAGACTTTTACTAACTTTTGAAGTTTGGTAATAGATTAATTGATTTTGAAAAATCAAAAAAACAACACATTACTCTCTCATTCGTGCTAAAGTCGAAAATCCTCTCCCTATCATCTCTCAAATTGCCGAGAGTTGCCCTACACCATAGAGAATTTTTGTTGCAAAATTTTCCATTGCTAGCACATTAAAGAGTCTACAAAGATGATAGGAAAACTATCCCCTTGAGATTGGAATTCAAAGATCAAAGCTTGGAGCTCAACATTAATACAAATGAGGGCTTGGTGCACTTCTCAAAGGTTGCAAATATTTGTTATCTCTACATCCACAAACCGATCAATGTAAGGGATTTTTCCGCAAACTTACTTTGTTTATTCACACAAATTTTATGCTTAATAGATCCTTGGCATGTTCTAGGAGAACCCAATAGTTGGAATCTTCGATTCGACGAGATTATTAGATTGTCTGGTTTTCTCAAGAATTCGGAAGAATCCTGTGTGTATCAGAAGGTCAGTTGGAGCATAGTGGTATTTTTAGTCCTCTTTGTTGACGACATCCTAATCATTGGGAATGATATAGGGATGATGCAAGGCGTCAAAGCTTACCTCTGTAATAATTTCTCAATGAAGGACCTGGGAAAAGCTTCCTATGTTTTAGGCATAAAACTCTATAGAGATAGAGAGATGAAGCTGATTGGGTTATCCCAATCAACGTACATAAATAAGATATTGGAAAGGTACAATTTTGATAACTGTAAGACAGCAAATATACCGTTCATACATGGGATTCATCTTTCAAAGAAGATGAGTCCACAAACAGAAGATGAGAAGGTTAGAATATCTAACCAACCTTATGCTTCGTGTTTGGGTAGCATAATGTATGACATGTTATGTACAAGGCCTGATTTTAGTTTCGCTGTTAACGTAACCAGTAGATATCAGTCCAATCCAGGAAATGACCATTGGATGGATATTAAACAGATCCTGAAGTATCTTAAAGGTACTAAGGATAAGTTGATTATTTATGGAGGAAGTGAACTGCAAGTTAATGGGTATATGGATTCCGAGTTCCAATCGGATCCCGATGATAGAAAGTCTACATATGGATTCGTCTTTACCTTAACGGAGGTGCAATTTGCTGGAAGAGTTCCAAACAGGGGTCTACAGTAGATTCCACCAGAGAGGCGGAATACATTGTAGCTTCTGAAGCTGCAAAGGAAACTGTAAGGATTATGAACTTTATCACAGAATTGGTAGTTGTCCCAAGTATTGAGAATACGATTCCATTATACTGTGATAATACTGGAGCCATTGCGCAAGCAAAGGAACCGAGATCGCATCAGAAGTCGAAGCATGTGGAACACAAGTACCACATCATTCGAGAGATTGTATCACGAGGGGATATTGTCATGTGCAAGGTACTGAGTGAAGATAATGTAGCAGACCTGCTTACGAAGGTCATACCTCTGAAGTTATTTGATAAACATGTGGAGTCGATGGGTATTATATACAATCGATATTCACACTAGAGCAAGTGGGAGATTTTGTTGGGGTTGGTGCTAAGAGCGCCAATTCCCCGTTGTATTTCCTTGTAAATACTATTGTAAACATTTTATTATGAATAAAATGAGCAGTTTCTATAATATAATATATCTTCTAATATAGTAAAGACGTAATAGACCATAAAATGATTAGTCATGATGCAGTTGCAAAAGCGTCGCAACTGACATTGAGTTGTATCATGACGCTGTCATTCTTAGACTGTTTCTGGTCAAGGTTTACACTACTTGGACAGTAAAGTAAACCCGTTGAGACCGGTACATGTCGTATACTGGAATATATGATTCCCATGGTTTCTCAATAAACTATGAGTCTTGGAGACTCGTATAGACGTGTAGGTGTTTATAGCGGAAAAACATTGAATAACTCACCGAAGATTCTTAATGGATGATACATCAACATAAATAAGAATCTTCTCGGGTTGAGTAGCATTTGTGACTGTTCGTCTTGAGATACCACTGTGGGCACATGAGACATCTTCCACACTTAGATGGTGGTCACGTCACCGATCTATTCAGATCAGACCTCTGCCTGTTCGTTGGTGTAGACAGATCCTCAGGGTGTCATGTGTGTATCGAGTTAGGATCCGTCAATTCTGGGTACAGAGCATTGGTAGTCCATATATGATTAGCAATCAGATAAAAACCATGGGCCCGTGGTACACTTTAGAAATCAATTCTAAGTGTTCTTTTAGAGATTGCTAATAGAGACGTCGACGGGATTGTCCCTATAGAGATTTGACGTTTACATCTATATCTCTAGGATATATCCGGATACTTGTGACAAAGGAATTATACATATGCCATGACCTCGACCTGTATAATTCATCGAGTTTATTCGTGGTTGTCATAATTTACGGGTGGTAAATTATGGACACGAAATTGGATTTCGTGACAGATATGCCTGAATCTAGAGAGTCTCACTAGTGAAATATACTCGTAGAGCAATAGGGCAACTTTTATGAATAATACTGATTATTTATAAGTCGTTTAAAGGTTAAACGAAAAATACATATGATGGGACCTAATAGTCATTTCCTAATTAATGTGTATTTGTATTTAATTATAGATTTTATTAAATACACATTAATTAAATATCAAATTGTGAAATTTAACTTATATCATAAATATATATGTATTTGGATATTTAAAGTAAATATTATACATATATTTAAAATATTGTATTTAAATAATTATTTAATTGTTAAATAATTAAATTAATTAAAAATATAAATATCTTAAGTTTTGATATTTTTTGGAAATGCCATGAGTTGCTTTATTTGACTTTTTGAAAGTCATTAAATGGTTTAATCATCATTTACACAAGTTGATAAAGCAAACTTAAATGAAACAAAATTAAAATATCTAGATATTTTATATATACAAAATTCGGCCAAGGCAAGTTGGAGTGAGTATATATTATTTTGTTTCATTTTATTAGGGTTAGGTTAACAAGTTTTACAAAAACAAACACAAAAGAGTTGAGAGAAAAGTTTGAAGAACAAAGAGAAAAGCTTGGAAATTTCTTGATTTTGTAAGTTTTTCTTTTAATCTTCCAACATAGAAAATATTTCTAACATGCTTAGCTTCAACATGTGTTGCTAGGATGTTGTCTCTACACTTATAGTTTGTGTTTTAATTGGTTGTGAACTTGTTTGAAAGATGTATGCATGTATGGTTATAGAGTAAGCTTGAAATGGTTTCAATGGCTTACTTTTGATTATTTGATAATCTTGTTGCCATTCTAGAGTTGCTAAGCCACTCATTGATGACCTAGAATTTTTCTTGAGTTGTTTCATGATGGTGACACTTGTTTGGTGTGATAAAGTTTGAATTAAAGTGTTGGATTTAATTGATTTGGTAATATTTCTCAATTTGAAGAAATTGTAAACTTAGGGTTCTTAACCCATTCCAAATTTTGGGCTTTTCATATATGTGATGTATTATGGTGTGTATATGACGCATATTAATTTTTGGGTTGATTGGATTTGATCTTGACATGTTTTGAACAAAAAGGACCAAATTGCAAAAACTGAAAAATTCTGGGTGTGTTCGGCAATTAGCTAAAAATTGGGGATTTTGTTGCAATCTGATTTTGATGTGTTGGTCATGTTGGAAATAATTTTAGAAATGATTTAGAATCATCCAAAATTGTATTTGACAATTTTAGGACTAAAATGATCAATTTGTAAAATTATGGGGCAATTCAGTAATTACTAAGAAATTTGATTTCTTGTGTAATTTTTCAGAATTTAATAATTGATAATTAAAAAAATAAGTTTATTTCATTGATCCAAGAAAAATTTTGAACTCGGAAAATTTTGATTTTCAGCGATTCCGCTGCGTTATCGGATTTTTGCCATAAAACCCCTACAGCAGGATGTCCCAAGCATTATTGGCTATCTCACACATCGAGATTCTCCTAAACTCAGCAGAACAAATAACACCATGTATGGCATTAATTCCCTTGCTTTTCCTATTGCTAGCATCAAAATCATCATTGGTCCAAGTCAAATTTTCTTTAGGGAAATAGACCCCATCAACTATAACTACGGGAGGTTTGCACCCGTATTCTACTGTCATCCAGACCCTCTCATCTAAGGATTTAAGGAACTATCTCATGCGAACCTTCCAATGTAAGTATAATATGCCATCAAAAAATGGCGAACAATTTAAGGGTTGACTACGATCCATAGAAAATAGGTCAAGGATCGAGTTCAGGCTCTGATACCAATTAAAAGTCCATAAATACCCTAGGCTTTGACCCTATGCGGAATTAATCACAATTAATCAAGACAAGTCATAATTAATGTGCCTATGGATTCTCAACAATCAACCACAATATAAATAAATAAAATAAATTGCGGAAAATAAATCAATCACATAAAATCAACACAATAATTTTGGTGATGAAATGGAAAACTCGTGCGAGTAAAAAACCACGCCGGTATCTCCGCTACAAGCCCAATCCACTATATAGAGAAATAATTACAGCGATGGTCAAGACCTAAGATGGCGACTCCACCGACTCAAGTACCTCTAGAATGCAAGAACTCAAGGAACTCCTCAGGCCCGTAACCCACGGTTTTCTTTAGAACCTCTAAAGTCTCTAAGCGGATTGTCTTTTCACTTCTAATCACCGGAACTCCAACTATCAATCTTCCTCCTTGAGAACACTTAAGGATTATGAATTTTGGGTTAGGTTGTGTTGAAGGTTTATCAAAAAGATATTCACACCATTAACAAAGAAGACAAGAAGATGACGAAGTAGTGGAATCAAAGAAGGTTGAAAGTTTTAAAAGATTCTGGCTCAAATGATTTGTGTTTCAATACTTGGGGATGGTGGCTAAATATTCTATTTATAGGTAGGGTGAAGATTTAGGGTTTTTCAAAGTGAAAAGGCTGAAAAACGCGTTCAAATCGCTGTCGCATTTGAACGATTATTAGAACGCACCACAAACGCGTGGCCACTGGAATGACTCGTTCGAACGCTACTCGAACGCACAACGAACGCTGGCTCTCTAGAATGTTTCGTTCGAATGCTTCCTCGAACATACCACAAATATTTGTTCTCTGGAATATTTTTTTTGAACCCAATAGAGAACGTGTTGGGGTTTTATACGGAATTACAGGGTTAGCGCACCAGAACGCGGAAAACAGAATTTTTTGATTTCAAGAAATCATATTTCCAATAATTGTCGATTAGCCCCAAAGTTTTGTAATTTGATCATTTTGATCATAAATTATCAAATACAGATTTAATTGATTCCAAATCAATCCCAAAATTATTTATACATGTCTAATACATGAAAATATAATTTACAAGACAAATCCCAAATTTTTCTGAAATTGCCGAGAATCGCAAAATTTTTCCAGGATTTGCAATTTGGTCATTTTTAGTTCAAAACATGTCAAGATCAAATCCAATCAATCCCAAATTTAATATACATCCCATATATGAAAATCCCCAAATTTGGTAAATGTTATGAACCCAAATTTTACAATTTCCTCAAATTGAGAAATTAAACCAAATTCAACAAATTGAATACTTTAATTCAATCCATTCCACACCAATCAAGTCTCACCATCATGAAACAACTCAAGAACAATTCTAGGTCATTTATGAATGGCTAAGCAACTCTAGAATGGAAACTTTGATTACTAATTAATATAATAAGTTTAATTACTCCTAATAAACTTATAAATTAATCTAACATTCAAAACACCTCCAACAAGCTTCAAACACATTTAATTATAAACTCAAAGAGTATTAGCAACACAATTTGAAGATAAGAATGATAGAAATAAATTCCTTATTGAAGGGTATAGAAAAATACTTACAAAAATTCACAATTTTGCTTTGTTTTCTTTCTTTGTTCCTTCCACTTTTTTCTCTCAACTCTCTTTGTAAATATTTTGATAACTGTGTAAGTAATGAAAAGTGAAAAAATTTTTTTTTATATGTTAGTTTTTTTTTTTTGTTGCCGTGAGCAACAAAAACAACAATTAAAAATTTTCATTTCTTTCAATTCTATTGGAACACCTATATAATATAAAAGATAACATTTATCTTATACATAACGTAACTAACAAGTGATCCAATGGTATCATGCTATTTCCAAGCTTTAATAAAGCAAATGATGACTTAAGATATTTGTTACTTTAATTATTTTAATCATATAATATTTATATAATTAAATAATTAAATAAAAATATCTTGAATATATGTATCATATTTACATTAAATAATCAAAATACATATATCAATCATATATTTTAAATATCACAATATGATATTTAATTAATGCGTATTTAATGAAATCAAGAATTAAATACAAATACACATTAATTTGGAAATGACGATAAAGTCCCGATTGCATGTATTTTTCGTTTAACCGTTAAACGAGTTATAAATAATCAGTATTATTAATAAAAGTTGGCCTAGTGCTCTACGAGTATATTTCACTAGTGAGACTCTATAGATTCAGGCATATCCATCTCGAAATAAAATTTCGTGTCCATAATTCACCCACCCATAAATTATGATGAACACAGATAAACTCTCTGAACCATACGGGTCGAGGTCACTACATACATATAATCCCTCTGTCACATGTATCCGGATTATTCCAGAGATATAGATGCAAATGTCAAATATCTATAGATATAATCACGTTGATGTTTATATTAGCAATCCCTTAATAACACTTAGAACTTATTTCTACAGTGTACCACGGGCCCATGGATTTAACAGATTGCTAATTCCATATTGAATACATATGCTCTATACACAGAGCTGACAGATCATTTCTTGATACACACTGGATATCCTGAGCATCAGTCCACACCCAACGAACAGACAAAGGTCTTATCTAAAAGATCGGTGACGTGACTGCCATCTATGTGTGGATGATAACTCATATATCCACAGTGGTATCTCAAGTCAAAGAATCAATATGCTCACTCAACCCTTAGAAGATTCTTATTGACATTGTGTACCATCTATTAAGAATCTTCAGTGAGTCGTTCAATATTTATCCACTATAAACACCTACACGCCTATACGAGTCTCCAACACTCATGGGTCATTGAGAGAAACCATCAGAATCCAAGATTCCAATATACGACATGTACCAGTCTCAACGGGTTTACTTTAGTGACCAAATAGTGTAAACTTTGACCAGTAACTCTTTAATAATGACAACGTCATGATACAACTCAATGTCAGTTGCGAACGCTTTTACAACAGTATCATAACTAACCATTCTAAGGTCGGTTACGTCATTACCATATAAAAGAAGATGTTATATAAAAGAAACTGTTTATTTTATTCATACTAAAATTGGCGCTCAGAACACCAACCCTAACAAAATCTCCCACATTCTCTAGTGCCAATTGTAGGACACAGAAATCGACGACGCTGTTCTAGGCTTGCGGCCTAGTCGGGAGCACGGAATAGCTCACAGAGGAACTAAATCGGAGGAAAAAATGGAATCGCCACCCGGTGTGAACCGGGACAAAGATTTAAGGCCGCACTCACCCCTCGCAAGGGAAGACCTCAAACCGTTGGGTTCGGAATGGTCCCTTACTTATGCCACTTGTAATGATATGATTTGTGCAATATCTTAACCGAATCTACGCAACATATATGCTCAACAGTAGCTTAGATCTAGTTCACATTCATCAAGGTAAAATCCCATGTTTAAGTTTGCATGCTTTAAAAGTAAGTCATTATAACGGCAAGCATACAATGTCACACAATGAGCATGTTGAATCATTAAACGCAAAGAATAAATAAATAATCACTTAAACATAAACGTGCGAAAAGCAAATCACTAAATCATGCATAAGGAAATAACATAATCATGCTTAAAAAATAAATAACATACTAGACTAAATCATGCTAAATAAATAAATAATCTACTAGACTATATCATGCTCGAATACAAGGTTGGATGAGACGAAATACATGTGTCTCTCAAGCGGTACATGGAATTGTATCCCGAGTACAAACCGCACTACCGTCCATTCGGATTCGACTACGGAATTTACGTCCAGGTTTCCATCCGATATACCACAAGAGAGACCACATATTTCGTTCATCCGGAATTCACATCATGCATCAATCAATAATACTCAAAAGCAATAAGGTATTAAAATAAATAAAAATGAAAAATAATAAATAAAGAAGGTGCCCTCAGGTCTAACCTCTTTTGTCGTCTCTCGGAAGTGCGTTACACGACCGTCGGAAGGGTTGATGCTCCGTAACTATTCCGGTTCACTGGTTCAACATTTTCCTTCACTGTTTCGCTGTTTGGGCTGCTGTTTTTACTCCGTTTTACTGCTGTTTTTCTGCTGTTTTTTAGTCACTATTTTTGCTGTTTTAAGAGACTATTTTTACGGTTTTTGAGGGTGACTGGACTGCGGTTTTGTCACTATTTTGGGGCGAATTCTGGACTGTTTTGGGCAGTTTTTTTAGGTGCAGTTTTGGGTAGTTTTTAGGTGCAGTTTTGGGTTAATTCGGGGACTGTTTTACAGGTTTTTACTGCAGTTTTTCAGTACAGTTTAAGGACAGTGCATGGGGCTTTCACGGTAATTGGTTGGGCAGTTTATATGAGTGGGTAATGGCGTGGCAGTGTGTGGTCAATAGGGGGTTATGTGTTGATGCGTGAATGCTATGTGGCTTACGTTAAGGGGCAGTTGCTGATGCATTGAGTGGCAGTGGATGAGTAATGGGTAGTGGCTGTTTGCGTGAGTGGGTAATGGAAGCTATGTGGCTAGGCGTGAAGGGGGCTGGTGTGAGGACCTTATGCGTGAGTGGATGGTGCAGGTGCGAGAGCTTTTTATGTGTGAGTGGAGGGCTTGTGATGCGGCAATTGAGGCTAATTTCAGGGTGATTTATGCGTGCAAGGAAGTGCTGGACAATGGGTGATTTGCGGCTGTGAAGGTCAGTGAAGGGTGCGGCAATTTAATTGTTTTGGTGATGGTGTGGTGCGGCAGTTTGGGCAATGCAATGGAGGGATTATGCGGCTGTGGATGGGTTGGTTTTGATGGTGATTTGTTGGACGGCAATGAGGGTTATTTTCTATGCTTTGGGCGTGAGAATGAGCTAGGCTTGAATGTGTTGGTTTAGGCTTCTTTTTATAGGCAAATGTTGGGGTTTACCTTATACGAATAGGGAAAGGATTTTGAGTAATTATGGGGGATATCTCTTAATTAGTATGTGATAAGGAAAAATCTTTTAATTAGGGAAGTGATTTGATTTTATTTGATTTCTTCTCTTTTGATTAGGGATATGATTTGATTTGATTGATTTTATATTTTTAATTAGGGAATGTGATTTAATTGAATTCGGAAAGCATTTGATGAGATTTGATTTGTATCTTTTAATTAGGGAAGGTGATTTATCTTGATTTTAGCATGTGTTTAATGTGCGCTTTTGTTATTTTGGGAGGCATGGGCGTGAATTAGTTGTTGTATGGACTTGGTGTGAGTTGGGGGCGGGGATTTTGGCCAAGGCTAACATTTAAAACAGAGATCCAACAAGCGAACTCGAAGCTAGGCAAACGAATTAAGTCCAACCAAGTACTAATTTCTGACTTTTCCTTCCGACGACCGTTTCCAGCGACTTCCGCAACTTAAAAGGTAGTGCCGGTTGGACAATTATGACCCATAGCGTCACTATTTATACAGATCATGTGTTGTTGTTACAAATTAACTATGTGACAAAGGAGATTGCACTCTTATCATTTGTGATTAGATCACCAAGATATATAAATGATAGGAGGTCCCTATGATTTGTTCCTGGATTGAGAATGATATGAGACAGTATCAGTCCAAAAAGGATAAATCATTAAAAATCCTAGTCAGAGTATTGTCGAGATTGGACATCGATAAATACGTAAAAGACTAGTATTACACTTGTGCGTGTTGTGAGGGCACAATGACATAGTTCTCATATATTTGGGTATATGATACTCATGCAAGTGTAATAGGAGGTTATATTTTACCGATGGTATGGGAAACAGCTTCGCTCTAGATAGACCCCCCCTCGGAATTCCATTGGTAGTATGACTATGTGTCTATGGAAGTCCGAAATCAGGGTAGGTGTATTTGGTCTTAACCTGAGACTTGCACCGCTAATACTTGCGACAATCAATATACTTTGGTTTTGGTCGTCCAGGGCTTTAACCGGTTTCTGTGTACGCCTTTTCTGGGTATATCGAGAATCGTAGTGTGTTGGGTGTGATGTCAAGACGGAAGTGTCACTCCAGTCATATGGAGATGATGATCGCGTAGGGATACAGAACTGGTTCTCTAAAAAGGTTGCAACCGTCGGGATAATATGACTTGGTCATGTTATCCGATAATAAAGAGACTGGTTGCTCGTAATCCGATATATGCTTCGTACGGGGCAGACACTTTTCCAGCCCCAGGCCTTGCATGTGATCATCTGATACTGGATCAAAATATACGCAATACTACGTATACTACGCCTGATATAGATCCTTATATTCTGTAAGGATATTTCTGGAGAATTGGGTAGGCATGGCACTTTGCTAGAAGACACCTTGTCTAGTAAATCGGTATAAACGTAGTACGAGGTATTTACGTGTTCGGATAGTCCGACGACCGAATTTACTGCCAACATATCCGGGGATCTCATGGGTCACTTCCCGAAGATTCACCGATGACGTATGACTCACACTTTTATTAATCTGGGATTAATTAATGAGAGAAAATTAATCTGGGATTAATTGCGGAGATATTTTATCTGGGATAAAACATCATTTAAAGAGAGATAACGATTAATTTGGAATTAATCGATAAAAGAATATATTTGATATATTAAATGAAATTAGATTTCGACGCGGAATTAAAATTAGATTTTAATTCGGACGAACGAGTTAATTTAGAATTAATTCGTTAGCGACGTGAATAGTGATTTCGCTAGGCATAATCATTTAATTGCGTCACAACAGAAAATTCGTTAATTTGGAATTAGCGAACGCGAGCCTGGGATTGTTTACGAGCGCATTCGCATTTCGAATTCGAGTGCGGCACGCAAGTCAAATCAAGCATCAAATCGCTAGTCGCATCTAGCATCACAGCAGTCGTCAATCAAGTGGTGGATGTCTTTCACTTTGAGTGATTGACACCACGCTATTCTTGATTGATGGGATTTGATGTTGGTGGTTGTAAGCTTAATTAGCTTTGACTTTTTTGGAAAAGAAAATGGTAGATGTTTATTTGTTTTTCTGAAAACAAAAATCTAAATACACTTTTTTTGGAAAACCAACACATCTCTCCCTCCTCTTTTCTCCTCCTCCTCTCACCCCCATGGTGGGCATTTCTTCACTGGTTTTTCTGCCTAAAACCGTGAGCAAGGGAAGCTTAAGTGTGATGATTTTGGCAAAATCATCAGAGCTAGCACTCTAGAGACATGCGAAGGTGATAGGGAAGTCCACCCATGAGCTTGGAATCGTTGACGAAGCTTGGAGCTTGTTCAGGAGCAACAATGGCCGAAAACAGTGAGCTGTTTCACTGCACTGCCGAGCATCCATGGAGGCAGAAAATAATTTTTTGTTGCCTCGCGCGCTCAACCGATCGATGTGAGTATTCCGCAACTCCCTCGTTGTATTCGCACATGTGTTTCATGCTTATATTCGATCCTCGGGACTTAGAGAACTCCAACAATGGTATCGAGCGATTGAAAAGCATGAAATTGATTATGGCTTAAAATTTGGTAAAAAGTTTTTGAGCATGATTTGAATGAAATTGGATGTTTGGTATGCTTAATAGTTTTAATTAAGATTGATTGGATCAATTCGATTAAAAATTGTTTGGAACAAATTTCCCCAATTTTATCTTGCTTGGCATCTTGGCTTTTTTTGGATTTTTTTTTTGATCATTGGATGACTTGAATCAATCGGAATGTTGATTTAGATTGATTGTGGATTCAATTGGATTGAAATCGAATCGATTTAAATTCCCTACAAAAGCCGAGACTAGTGAAGTATGAATGGGTTTGATTTTTGATTAAATTATGTTGGACATGATTTAATGTTAATAAGCATGATTAATTAGGCTAATTTGATGTTTTGGAAATATTGATTTGGGTGATTAATAATGCTATACACTTTATGTAATTAAATTGAGAATTTGGAATTTTTGTAATTTAATTATGTTGGGCCTTTTTTGTGAAATTGGGCTTAATGTTGTAATTGGGCTTATTGGGCTTGGTTGTACTAAGTTGGGTTTAGGCAAAATTGGTTGGATCCAATTAGGCCCAAAACCGCTTCCATAAAGCCCAAATGCGACTAATGGACCTTTAAAGTTTAATTGGGCCTAATGGGCCTAAATTGATTTCTGGGCTTATGGGGTAACTCCGGATTGGACTTTGGTTATTGGTTTGACCGGTTGACCAAAATCCACGCCTTAAGAAATTAATTAAAAGCCCATTGGACTTTAATTTAATTGGACCAACGATCTTTGAGACCCGTAACGATTAAAAAAAAAGTTTAATTTAATATTAACATTGGATTAATCGGGCTTTGAGACCGTAACGATTAAATTTGGAATTTAAGTCGTAAAGGTTCGTAAAAATTGTAATTATTGGATTGGTGTTTTATTTGTTGTTGTATTTAATTTAATTCGAGAATTCGTACTTTGAGTACTTATTCGCAAACGAGTTTGACTTGAGCAAAATCAAATCGTTGTTTGAACATTGGATGATCACTAATTATCAGATTAATTAATTTGATTAGATTGATTGATAACATGCTTGTGTGAATACAGGTTGCGATGCATGAATAATGTATATCGGATGGATATTAGATGGGGGGGGCAATTTTAGAAATTGTTGTAATAAATTTGGAATTTATTAATTGGACCTGCGTGTCCAGCCTTATTACCTCCTTATTCTTTGTATTCTCTTCTCACCTATTCCCCTCAATGTAAATGAGGTTTTCTTTAGAAGTGTAGTGTAACGGGTAAGCAAATACTTGTGCTAGCGGGAGAGAGAAAGTGAGAGATTTGATCTAGGATCATTGTGTAAAGTATCCATCCGCATATCATTATTATTTATTTATATACGCTTTATTATGTGTTTAGAATGCATGTTTAAGGGTGTATGATGATGAGACCTTAACAAAGATAATAAATTGGTTTCCAATTTGCACTCGAAAAACCCTCACAATATTAAGCGTTTTTTTCTTCCATTGAGTGATTCTTACTCAAGATCTAAGACTGGCATTGGCTTGTTGGCCAAAGTCAAGGCCTTTGTCCGTTGAAGATGTGTTTGAATCACGGGAGCTTTGTTCCATATCGGTGTCTTGTCCAAGTTGTGGTTTGTTGGCCAAAGTCAAGACCACTTCTTGTCCATCGACATTGATTACGAAGCTTTCCATGGTCAATGGGTCACGCTTAACTGGGATCACTAAGTTTGTTGTGCCAAAGCCAAGGCTTAGTTGATTCAGAGGAAAAAGGTTAGGCAATATATTGGATATATTGGCATATATAAGATATATGTTTCGGACTTGGATGTCCCCTTACTGGATCTAGGAATTGGATTGGATCCAATTGATCTTAGAGATCTACCTAGTTAATTATCATACAATTTGTTGGCCAAAGTCAAGATTGTGTGATATTTAACGGGATCCTAGCCCACTAGGAAACACGGTTTCCCGAGTACTCGACAGAGGGTTAGAGGCTCGCCGAAAAATAGTGGGAGGCAAGAATTGAATTTGCAATATTCGTTTAATTACTTGCCATACGCGCTCAAACAAATATCATTCGTCATTTGTCAAATATTTAAGTTGTTGGACTAATATTTAAATGTTGTTTTAATTAATAGTTGGACTATATTCAAACAATTTAATTTATAGTTGATTAAATAGTTGGACTATTATAATCATTAAAATAAATAGTACCAAAATCGTTGATTAAATAGTTGGACTATTAAAATCAAGATAAAATTGAAAGATTGACATTTAAAACATATCCTAGGGAAATGTATTTAAATGGTTTAATTTCAAATTGGGAATAATTTCAGGATGGTCCTGGAAACTAATAAGTTACTTTATTTGATAAATAACATATTAGGCCTAAGCCCGGAGTTAAGCAAATAGTCGAGCATAATCTTTGGAAGATTTATGTAATGATAACTTTAGTGCTTAATCCATTTAGCTTGTCGCAGTAGACTCCTTAATTTCTTAATCAGAAATAAGGATTAGATCCTTAAAGTATGATAATGAAATTGAAGGATCTTCATAGATCTATTTTAGATCTTAGAAGTACAAATTGCAATACATAACTCTTGGAGAGTTAATGACTATTCTCAAGGAGACAAAGTCAAAGTTTGCAATAGGCAAGTAGCGCAAGGCGCACTTTACTTCGATATTCTAGAAACCCGAGGCTTGGCCAAAGGCTTCTGGAGTGTTGAAAAGGGCAAAGGCAAATCATTATAATTTCTGGGAAGATAAAGGACATATCCTAAAATATCTGCCTAAATTTTGGCAAACGGGATCGCGGAAGCGTGACTGCCGTTTGGACAAAGCAGACATGAAGGAATTGAAGACGAACAAGGCTCCGACTTCAAATATGTTTGTCATAATTATGTTCACTACTAGTATTGAAATTGGATTTTTAATACTAGTGTGGTACATAATATATGTATTGATTTTCAGAATCTGTTTGAACAAGATACTGACTTCAATAGAGATTTATCTGCGAATCGGAAACGGGACGAAAGTCGCTGTTTTAAACCGTAGAAACCTAATTTAGGAACTACCCTCGGGTGTGTACCTAAATTTGGAAACTGTTATAATGTAACTAGTTTGACTAGATACATTATCTCTATATCAGTGTTTAACCCCCTGCGGGTGAACCTTTATATTCTAGAACACTAAAGTGTTTTATTTTATAAAGATGATATTGAGATAAACACATTAGATGTGAATAACATGATTTATATTTTGAATATAAATAAATCTCAAACATATACATGACAAACAAATAGCTCAAACTGATTTGATCAGAAGAAACTAATTTGTGGCATTGTTGTCTGGGACACAATTAAACAAGACTCGTATATCCACACTTTCGAAGAGTGGGTACTAGGACTAATTTGATTCCATTCAAATAAAGTCTACGAATCTAGTTTATTGGGCAAAGTGCCTAAAACACTTTTTACTTGGTAAAAGTGCAAATGCCACAGATCTGTTAGCCCTAGTTCATAGTGAAGCAAGTGGGCCGATGTCTAGCTAGGCTAGATGTGGATATGAATATTTTGTGACCTTTACGGATGTGGCATCGCGTTATGGTTATGTGTTTCTTTTTGAGAACACAAATCAGAAACTTTTAGAGTTTTCGACACGAAGTAGACAAACAGATCGGCTAAAGTATTATACCGTCACGGTAAGACCGTAATGGAAAATACTTAAGCAATAATAAGTTCTAAAATACTTGAAAGAGTATAGTATTCTTTCAATGAGGACTCCTCCCGGAACACGTCAGTTTGACGGTGTGTCCGAAAGATAAACCGAATTTTGTTGGACATGATAAGGTTAATCATGAGTCGCTCTGAGCTACCATTTCCTTCAACGGATACGCATAAACAGTGCATAACTTATTTAGAATAAGGTTCCATAATAATCTATTTGACAGATTTCATATTAGATATGAACGGGAAGGAAACCGGGTTTCTCATTCCTGATAATTTGGGTATGCTAGGCATATGTTTGGATGATACCAAACTAAAACCCAAATTGGATAAGTGCCTAATTGTAGGTTATCCTAGGGATACCAAAGTATAGTACTTATACAACTCACAAGAGAACAATTTAATTGTTGCTCGCCATGCGATTTTCCTAAGAGGAATACCGATATGCAGTGGTAAGTGGGAGGATAGTAAAACTCGATGAAAATCGGAGTAATACTATTCCAGGCATCGATTCCTAATGGAACATAAATAGTTCATCAAGGATGAAACTATTACCATTAATCTTCGAATACACAAGAACCACGTATGTTGGAGAGAGTCAGAAAATAACCTGGGTATGGGTTTCTGATCTCACCTCGAAAAAATGTCAATCTTTTGAGGTATACCAACTGACTACGTATGAGGAAGTGATACAAGGTATCGACTCCCTATTATGACAAAGTGTCATGATCCGAAATGGATTCCATGTATATCAACTATGATTGGATACTAGTTGAAGTACCGAAAGGCATTGTGCCTATTGGTACTATATTAGTCTTCAAGGAAGACATAAATGGAAGGCAATATACCAACGTATAAAGCTAGGCTTTTAATGGAAAGGTATCATTATCAACATTGTGTTGATTACGATTCAAGCTTTTACCTATTTCCATGGTAAATCCATTTGGATAATGCTTGCTAATGTTGCATGTTTCATTTATGAAATATGACAGCTTAACGGGAAAATTGTTTTCCTGAAAAGGAAACCTTTCGGAGGATGTTTATAACATCCTGTCGGTTTTTATCGTACCAAAACTACTAGCAAACAGGTTTGCGTTTATTCGATCCATGTTTGGATTGAAGCAAGCATTAGGTTCTTGGAATTATCGTTTTGATGTAATCATAATAGTTTTTGATTTGATTCAAAACGGAAATGATTCTTGTGTATATAAGGAGGTTAGTGGGAGTGCACTGAAAATAATGTCCTATATAATAATGATAATATGTCATTTCTTGGAAATGATATTCCCATAAAACTATCGGTGAAAGCTTGGCTTTCGAGAAAATTCTCCGTAATTCTTGGGAGAAAACAACCTTTATTCAAGGAATAAAGATCTACTGGGATAGATTAAGTTGTTAAAACTCTCCGAGAACTCGTACATTGAAAAATGTACGCGACATGGTGTCTCATACGCTTTGAGCATATGGAGTCACAATCAGGCCAATCCAAGTGATAATCACTGGATTGATGTTAAGAACATCCTTTTATCTTAGAGAACTAAAGATGCTGTCTTAAACTATGGAGATGGAGAACTTGAAGTGACTAGGATCACTGTTGCAAGTTTCCTAACCGATAAAACGACTACAAGTCGCAAATGGTACTATACAGTTTGAATACAGAACAGTGAGCTGGAAATCTTCCAAGCAAGATACTGTTACCGAATAATAACAAATCGGGGTTATTGTTGCAGCTGAGGCAGCAAAGAAGCTATTTGGGTCGATAATAAATCTAATTAGATTAGATATAGTTCTGTTAGTAGCTGAGCTAGGCTTGCAGCGCAGGCTAAAGAATTAATGTCTCATCAACGATCCAGATATATACTTCGATATTCATCTGATTTGTTCGGATCATACATCGTGGCGATGTGATGATCGTATAAATCGCATCATCAGACGATAATCATGCAAATCCGCTGACGAAAGCATTTCTCAGCAGTTTGAGCCAACCGTAAATAGTTCGGGTGTCAGACACTCGAGTGACTGGCTATAGGCCAAGTGGGAGATTGTTGGACAATTATGACCCATAGCGTCACTATTTGTACAGATCATGGTGTTGTTGTACAAATTAACTATGTGACAAATGAGATTGCACTCTTATCATTTGTGATTAGATCACCAAGATATATAAATGATAGGAGGTCCCTATGATTTGTTCCTGGATTGAGAATGATATGAGACAGTATCAGTCCACGAAGGATAAATCATTAAATATCCCTAGTCAGAGTATTGTCGAGATTGGACATCGATAAATACGTAAAAGACTAGTATTACACTTGTACGCATTGTGAGGGCACAACATCATAGTTCTCATATATTTGGGTATATGATACTCATGTAAGTGTAATAGGAGGTTGTGTTTTACCGATGGTACGGGAAAATAGCTTCGCTCTGGATAGACCCCCTCGGAATTCCATTGGTAGTATGACTATGTGTCTATGGAAGTCCGAAATCAGGGTAGGTGTATTTGGTCTTAACCTAAGACTTGCAACGCTAATACTTGCGACAATCAATATACTTTGGTTTTGGTCGTCCAGGGCTTTAACCGGTTTCTGTGTATGCCTTTTCTCTGGGTATATCGAGAATCGTAGTGTGTTGGGTGTGATGTCAAGACGGAAGTGTCACTCCAGTCATATGGAGTTGATGATCGCGTAGGGATACAGAACTGGTTCTCTAAAAAGGTTGCAACCGTCGGGATAATATGACTTGGTCATGATTATCCGATAATAAGAGACTGGTTGCTCTTAATCCGATATATGCTTCGTACGGGGCAGACACTTTTCCAGCCTCAGGCCTTGGATGTGATCATCTGATACTGGATCGAAATACGTAATACTACGTATATTAAGCCTGATATAGATCTTTATATTCTTGTAAGGATATTTCTGGAGAATTGGGTAGACATAGCACTTTGCTAGAAGGCAACCTTATCTAGTAAATCGGTATAAACGTAGTACGAGGTACTTACGTGTTCGGATAGTCCGACGACCGAATTTACTGCCAACATATCCGGGGATCTCATGGGTCACTTCCCGAAGATTCACCGATGACGTATGACTCGCACTTTTATTAATCTGGGATTAATTAAATGAGAGAGAAAATTAATCTGGGATTAATTGCGGAGATATTTTATCTGGGATAAAACATCATTTAAAGAGAGATAACGATTAATTTGGAATTAATCGATAAAAGAATATATTTGATATATTAAATGAAATTGTATTTCGACGCGGAATTAAAATTAGATTTTAATTCGGACGAACGAGTTAATTTAGAATTAATTCGTTAGCGACGTGAATAGTGATTTCGCTAGGCATAATCATTTAATTGCGTCGCAACGGAAAATTTGTTAATTTGGAATTAGGGAACCCGAGCCCGGGACTTTTTGCGAGCGCATTCGCATTTTGAATTCGAGTGCGGCAAGCAAGTCAAATCAATCGTCAAATCGCTAGTCGCATCTAGCGTCACATCAGTCGTCAATCAAGTGATGGATGTCTTTCACTTTGAGTGATTGACACCAGTCACTATTCATTGATTGATGGGATTTGATGTTGGTGGTTGTAAGCTTTAATTAGCTTGACTTTTTTGGAAAAAGAAAATGGTATATGTTTATTTGTTTTCTAAAAACAAAAATCTAATACACATTTTTTTTGGAAAACCAACACATCTCTCCTCTCTTTCTCTCCTCTCACTCACGCCCATGATGGGCATTTCTTCACAGGTTTTCTGCCCAGAAACCGTGAGCAAGGGAAGCTTAAGTGTGATGATTTTGCGGCAAAATCATCAAGAGCTAGAACTCCGAGAGACATGCGAAGGTGATAGGGAAGTCCACCCATGAGCTTGGAATCGTTTGACGAAGCTTGGAGCTTGTTCAAGGAGCAACAATGGTCGAAAACAGTGAGCTGTTTCACTGCCACTGTCGAGCAGTCCATGGAGGCAGAAAATAATTTTTGTTGCCTCGCGCATCGCTCAACCGATCGATGTGAGTATTCCTCAACTCCCTCGTTGTATTCGCACATGTGTTTCAAGCTTTATATTCGATCCTCGGGACTTAGAGAACTCCAACAGTGCCTCCATACGAGACTCATAATCGAAACTTATATGCAAAAATGCAGTGCCTACACCAATATCGATTGTATCTAATACCATCGACTCAACATGCTTTGACTTCTGATGCGCCCTTGGTTCTTTTGTTTGCATAATGGCTCCAATATTATCACAGTATATCGGAATGTATTCTCGATACTTGGGACTACTCCTAATTCTGTGATAAAGTTCCTAACCCATACAACTTCCTTTGCAGCTTCAGAAGCTGCAATATATTCCGCCTCTATGGTGGAATCAGCTGTCGACCCCTATTTGGAACTCTTCCAACAAACTGCACCTCCGTTAAGGGTAAGCACGAATGCTGATGTAGACTTTCTATCATCAGGATCTGATTGGACATCGAAATCTGTATACCCATTAACTTGCAGTTCTTTTCCTCCATAGATATAAACATATCCTTAGTACCTTAAGATACTTGAGGATATGTTTAATAGCCATCTAATGGTCATTTCCTAGATTGGACTGATATCTGCTGGTCAAACTAACTGTGAAGCTTATATCAGGCCTAGTACATAACATGGCATACATGATGCTGGCCAAACACGAAGCATAAGGTTGATTAGACATTCTAATCTTCTCATCTTCTGTTTGCGGACACATCTTCTTCAAAAGATGTAAGCCATGTCTGAACGGTATGCTTGTTGTCTTACAGTTACCAAAATTATACCGTTCTAAGATCTTATCTATGTGCGTTGATTGGGATAACCCAATAAGATTTCTTTCTCTATCTCTATAGAGTTTTATGCCTAAGACATAAGAAGCTTCACCTAGGTCCTTCATTGAGAAATTCTTACAGAGGTAAGCTTTGACGCCTTGCATCATCCCAATATCATTCCTAATGATAAGGATGTCGTCAACATAGTGTTAGACAATTATGACCTATAGCGTCACTATTTGTAAAAGACATTGTGGTTTTTGTACAAATTAATTATGTAGCAATGGAATTTGCATTTTATCATTTTGTAATTGGTTACTTAAATATATAAATGATAAAAGTCCTTATGATTAGTTCCGGATTATAAGATATGAGACAGTATCAATCCATAACGGTTTAATCATTAAATATCCCTAGTCGTAGTATTATCGAGATTGGACATCGATAATGCAGAATAGACTAGTATTGCACTTGTGCGTGTTATGGAAGCGTAACGGCATAGTTCTCATATATTTAAGTATTGGATACTTATACAAGTGTGATAGGAGGTTGTGTTTACCGATGGTACGGAAACAGCTTCGCTCTGGATAGACCCCGCAAAATCCCATTGGTAGTATGACTATGTGTCTATGGGAGTCCGCATCAGGGTAGGTGTATTTGGTCTTAACCTGAGATTTAAATCGCTAGTACTTGCGACAATCAATACGCTTTGGTTTTGGTCGTCCAGGACTTTAACAGGTTCTGTGTACGCCTCTTCTGGGTTTATTGAGAATCGTAGTGTATTGGGTGTGATGTCAAGATGGAAGTATCACTTCAGTCATATGGAGATGATGATCACGTAGGGATGCAGAACTGGTACTCTAAATTGGTTGCAACCATCGGGATAATATGACATGGTCATGATTATCCGATTAAATAGACTAATTGCTTGTAATCCGATATATGATTCGTACGAGGCATACACTATTCCAGCCCCAGGCCTTGCATGTGACATCCGATACTGGATCGCAATACGCAATACTATGTATACTACGCCTGATACATATTATATATTCCATTAAGAATATTTCTGGAGAATTGGGTAGGCACGGTGCTTTGCTAGAAGCCAACCATATCTCGTAAATCGGTAAAAACATAGTACGAGGTACGTACGTGTTCGGATAGTCCGACAACCGGATTTACTGCCAACATATCAAGGATCTCTTGGGTTGCTTCCTGAAGATTCACCGATGACGTATGATTCGAGCATAATTAATCTGGGATTAATTATGGAGAGATTTTATCTATGATAAAATACTATTTGAAGAGAGAGAATGATTAATTTGGAATTAATCGATAAAATAATATTTGATATATTTAACGAAATTAGATTTCGACGCGGAATTAAAATTGGATTTTAATTCGGGCAAACGAATTAATTTAGAATTAATTCGTGAGCGACAAGAATAGTAATTTTGCTTGGCATAATTATTTAATTAAATTTGATTTAATTACGTCGCAACGGAAAATTTGTTAATACAGAATTAGCGAACCCGAGCACAGAATGTGTTGCGGGCCCACCCGCATTTTGAATCAAGTGGGGCCCATATGTCACATCACTTGTCACATCACTTGTCACTCTAGTCACTTTTAGTTGATGGGTTTTGGTGAAGTTAGTGAAGACTTGTTCAACACACTTCCTAAAGCATGATGGCTTGATTGACTTTTACCAAAATTTTAGTTTTGGTATATGATATTTTGTTTTTGGAAAACATAATACACAAGTCATATTTTTTCTCTCTCTCCTCTCTTCATTACCGAAAACCATCCTCCCTCTTTTTGCCTCTCATTGCCGAGATTGCAAGGAAGATTAAAAAATTTTGTTGCAAATTTTTCAAGTCGCTAGCACATCAAGGAATCATCCAAGGTGATAGGGAAACCATCCCAAAAGCTTGGAATCAACTCAAAAGCTTGGAGCTTGGATCTTGAGCTTGGCCGAAAACTTGGAGGAGAAAAAAGTTTTGTTTTTGACGCATCCTAAATCCGTTCATTGTAAGTATGATTCTGCCATACTTCTTTATGTATTCACTTTATTTTTCATTGCTTATTATGATCTTGGATTGTCTTAGAGACCAACACTGGTATCATGAGCCTTGAATAAGCATGAAATTGAATTTAGGGTAAAATTTGGGTAAATTTGATTTGAGCATGATTTAACCAAATTATTTGTTTGAGCATGCTTGTATATGGATAACTTGGAGTTATATGTGATCAATTTGAAGAAAATTGAATTGTTTAATTCCTTTCCCATTTTTTTGCATATGGCCGAATGCAATACAAACCCTAATGTCATGGTATTTTTTGTTATTTTGATCATTGGATGAGTTTAAAGACTTGGGATAAATTGATTTATGATTTAATTGGATTGAAATCGAAATCGGTTTAAAAATTCCCATAATGCCAGTAAGCATGGAAATGAGATGATTTTTTGTTTCAATAATATTGGACATGTGTTGAACAAATTAAACATGATTAATTGATTATATTAGTATTTTGGAAATGTTAATTTAAATAGTTAATCATGGCTAAGCACTTTAATTAATTAAATTATGAAATTTGGAATTTTAAAATTTAATTAGTTGGGCTTATAATGTTGTATTTGGGCCTAATGGGCTTGGTTGGGCCAAGTTGGTTTAGGTCAATTGGATTGGATCCAAATTAGGCCTAAATCATTCCATTAAGTCCAAATGTGACAAATGGGCCTTATGGGCCGAAATTGGTTTCTTGGCAAATAGGGTGATTCCTTAATTGGGCTTTGGTATTTGGGTTTGACCCATATTGACCAAAGTCAATTCCTTAAGAAATTAATTGAAAGCCCATTGGATTTTAATTAAACTACATTGGATGTTAATTGGGCTTTGAGACCCATTTAGATTACATTTGGAATCTAAGTCGTAAAGGCACATTAAAAAGTATAGTTATTTAATTTAGAATTAAATATGGAATTAGTATTGAATATGAATTAAATTAGATTTAAATTGTAGTTCGATATAATTCAAGAATTCGTACTTTGAGTACTTATTCTCAAACGAGTTGGACTCGCGCAAAATCAAATCGTTATTTGAACATTGAATGATCACTTAATTCAAAGATTAATTAATTGTATTAGATTGATTGAATAACATGCTTTGTGTGAATACATGGATGTGTTGAATGAATAATGTATATCGGATGGATATTAAAAGGGAAAGGGCAATTTTTGAAATTGTTGTAAATTTAGAATTTATTAAATTGGACCAGCGTGTCCAGCCTTATCTCTCTTGATTCTTTGTAATTCTCTTCTCACCTAATTCCCCTCAATGTTAATGAGGTTTCTTTCATTGTATTATGTAATTGGGTAGAAGTAAGAATAATGCTAGCCGGGGAGAGGAAATGAAGTGATTTGTTCTAGGAACAATCTGTGAGATATCCATCCGCATATCATTATTAATTTATTTACCGCGCCTTATTATGATTTTAGAATGGATGTTTAAGGGTGTATGATGAGACCTAACAAAGATAATAAATTGGTTGCCAATTTACGCGAAAA